>LOEQ01009975.1:14517-35234 GCA_001685075.1 Bramus lutescens | reverse complement strand
AAAGCAAAAAAAAAACTTGATATGGTGGCACACCTTCAAATCTCAGCTCACAGATGGGAGGATCTCAGCCGCCCACTGGCCATCCTAGCCTACTTGACAAGCTCCAAGACCAATGAGAACATCTGCCTCAAAACAGACAAACAATAAAAACAAAAACCAAGCAAGATAGGTATCTTCTGAGGATCATCTAAGATGCACCTCTGGCCTCCATGTACTGAGTCACATTTGTATATGCTCATCTTCACACAGAGACTTGAACACAAACAGCAAACAATTTTGTGATTGTGAAGAATGTCCTATGATTGTATTCCCCAAACTCTGGCTTCAATTTGTGTGTGTGTGTGTGTGTGTGTGTGTGTGTGTGTGATGTTAGTGAAGGTCAAATCCACTTTCTGGTCAAATGTGATACCTGATGCAACGAGATTGCTTCAATATTGGGTGATAATGGGAGTGTGATCCCTAAGGGACTGAAGTCACAACAGAAGTTCCAATCTAACCAACTGAAGTGTTAAAGAGATGGATATGTACTTCTATGCCTAGAGCTAAAAACACATTTATTTAGTTACCTTTTTCTGTATACATATATATACATATATACATATATATATATATAAGTACATGTATACATGTTTGTATGTTATATTCAGGGTAGACGTGCATGTGTGTGTGCCTCTGGAGTACAAAGGTTGATATCAGGTAGTCAGATGTCTTCCTTAGTACCTTCCCACCTTATTTTTTTTTCTCAGAACCTCTTTATTCAATTTGCGTCCTAGAGCAACTGGCTAGTGAGTTGTAGGGATCACAAATTTTCTCTGCCCTAATGCTTGGTTCATAAACCATCATGTCTGGATTTTACATAGATGCTGGGATGGAAACTCAGATCCTTGTGCTTGCATAGTAAATGAGCCATGTTCCAAGTTTCTTAAAACTGCAACTTGATGGTATAAACAAACATTGAAAACAGTTCCTCACCAGTCTGAGTGAACAAGGCTGGCAGAGCGTTTCGTTTCCAGCACAGGCGGAGAAAGTTATCCAGGTGGATGAAGACACTGGGAATCATGTCCTATTAGAAATGGTTGAGAGGACTGAAGGTACATAGCCTGGAGGGATATATAAGTGTCTTCAATTATTTAAAGGACTGTCATGTAGAAGAGGAATTGGACTTATTCTAAAGGTTCCCAGAGGACAGAGGATAAAGCAATGGATAGAAGATACAGGTAGATCCAATAGAAAAAGAAGAATTTTCTGACAATATCAGCTGTCCATAAGAGTGATGGTCATCATTTGGAGGGCGTAGGCCATTGGGAATATGAAAGGCAGATCTGACCTGGTAGGGTTGTTGCTCCATGAAGAAGTCAGGATCCAAGATATTATCTATTGGATCCAGATGTATGTCTGTTGTTAGACACTTCGAGGTAACGGAAAACACACTTCATTTTCTTACTAGTGTATTGGAATGAGTCTAGGGGACTACAGTGGGAAAATGGACGACAGCGCTGTCTTTCTTGATCATTCTCCATCTTATCTTTTGAGCCAGAGTCTCTCTTTGTTCCTGGAACTTACCAGGGCCAGTAAGTTGTATGGAGCTACCTGGCTCAACCCCAGCATTATTGGTGCTATAGGTACCCACCAGTGGACTCTACTGATCCCAAGATGGCATTTAGTGAACAGCAGGAAAAAATAGATTGAACTGTCTCCTCAGCCCCTATAATGTACATTATTCCTTTATAAACTATTTTCCATATATATTTTGTAGGAATAAAATAGATAACAAATGTATATATGTGTACACACACACACACACACACACATCCATACATTTCTTCCCAGGGTTAGTTTACAAACCACTGTTTGCAGCACAAATCGGAATAGAGCTCCGTGTCTGGGGTTAGTGAGGGTCTTGTGTAAGTGGTAACATTTTCCCTTCTAACGTGGCAAGAGTGAGATACTGCATAGGAATTCTGAGGTTACAGGACACAGAGTCAGGGTTTTGAACTCCACTGATTGTAGACCACTCAAAGGACAGAGTGCTTTTGGATTTTAAAGTGGCGACTGTATTTAAAAGAGCAGTTAAGTGTGTTGAAGAGAGGTGTTAAATGTCATTAGAACTTCAGCAAAGCTTTGAATCTCACATATCTAAAGATAATTGAATGAGGAGATTTGGACACAAAGCAGGCAATTTAGTTATCCAACGTTTTTGTGTCAAGTAGCAAATGCTTGAGGATTTATCTGTTTGTGCTTTTCTCCAAGAGCTTAATCCATGAGCAGTAGGTGCTGGTAGTGTGGCCAAGGTTCTTTCTAAAAAAACAAAACAAAAATGCAAAGTGTCGTTTGAAGTATTTCAGTAACCGGAGATTTGGTGTCCCAGAAACCTCATTATTAAATATCAATGAAAAAGTCTTGAAGTGTGAGGACAGTAACTTCAAAAGAAATAATTAAGGTTATGAAACAAACAATTATTATATTTCTTTAACCAGATGAGAAAAATAAAAGTACACTTTAATGAGATGATTGGTTAACAGTAACAGGTGTTGCTATTTTTGGTGAGACTTAGTGTTGAAGAATATTTTAATTTATTTCATTTTGCTTTTATATTTTACTTCTTTAGGCCAAGTCTCTTGATGTTGTGCAATGTGACCTAGAATTCTTGATCCTCCTGACTTCTCCCCCTGAGTTCTTGTATCACAAACATGCACTGCTGTGAATGTTTTACAAAATACAGTTGCTACTATTTATATACATAATCATAAGGTGTGTGATAACTCAGAAATTCGCTTTTAGCAAATAGAAATCTGAATTCCGTTAATCTAACTAACAGTAAGTGTACAGAAGGAGAATCTTTTGATTGACATTGGCTTTCGGCAGTGTTTAGAAAGTTGATAGGTTTTAGAGCATTCGCTACTCTTACAGAGGACCAGAGTTCAGTTCCTAGCACTTGTGTATAGTCCTCACAATGGCCTGTAATTCTACCTCTCTGATTCGATGCCCTCTTTCCAGCTCTGAGGGTACTGTGCCAGTAGGCATCAGCATACACAAAACCACACACATACACAAATGAACATAAAATCAATCTTTAAAAAACAAAAAAATATGAAAGTTGCTAAGTTTTCCGTGAATTATGTGTGGTTAGCTCTGTCGTCTTGTCTGGTTTTGTGTGGCATGCACACATATGTGCAAGCAGAAGGAAAAAATAGCAGAAAAATTATGGTTACCTACTTCTAGGACCTATTACAAAAATGGTATTATTAATACTGAGTGAGTAATAACGTACTGATACAAAAATAATTTTTTTTTAGCTTGTCTGGATTCCATTCCTGAAATGTTGATTTGCTAATACCTGGAACTTCCAAATTAAATTTTATGGTGTACGGATGATTTATTGTAATCTCCTACAAGGAAATTCATCTTAAAAAGTTATTGAAAGTCATTCTGTGATGGGGAGGAGGAAACATTGCTAATGGGAAGCAGCAGTCAGCCCAAGACGAGAGGCTCCCTTGAGGACAGAGAGGAGGCTTAACTTGTTGAATGTGTTTTTAAAATATTTGTAGATACAGCAAGACCCTTAGTTCTTTACTTCTGGTTTTAATGATAGAATTCCCAAAGGCCTAAAATTGTGCCAAACAGTCTGAACTATGTCTGAAGTTCAAGAACAACTCACAGTGGGTCTAAAGACTTTAATCCTAGTTGGAAACTTTGAATGAGAAAGCTGGCCTTTTAGTTCTGCGTTCCTTTAACAAAATGTCCCGTTCCTTTTATGTAGCCCTTAACCAACAACAGACTGCCTGATCTTCTCTATTAAAACATTTTTATATAAGGTCACTCTGAAATTCCTTAGTCTCAAAACTGAGTCATATTATGTTCTTTGTTTCTCATCCATCCAGTCGCTAGTCAATTGATCCCCTGCCTTACAAGTACTTGGAATGCTTTAGAAAGTTAAGCCAGAAATGCTCCCTGACATTGATGGGCCTTCTTTTACTGTTGAATTTTCCTCCCTCATACTTCATGGAGACACTAAATCTTGAGTACTAACATGCTGGATAGTTCTATCCCACAGTTATGCTCTAGGTCTCGATTTGCTTATGAATTGATTTCTCTGATACCTTCTGGCTGTTTTCAGTTGACCAACACTTTGGGGTTATCATTTAGGATGGTTAATATTTTCCATCAAGTCGATAGTGTTGACAGTTACCTAGGAGACAAGCCCCTTAGGGAATATCTATATCAGGTAAACTGTGGCACACACATCCTGATTCTCGAAAGCACCATGGTCTAGGAGTCCTGGACTGAATTGCAAAGCAAAAGTGAGGTTTCGTCTCTCTCTGTTTCCTGACTCCAGGTGCCGTGTAACCATCTACTGCAAGCTTCCCCACTTAGAAGAACCGTGCCCTCCAGCTGTGACCAAAAAACAGACCTGTTCTTCATTAACTTACTTATATCTAGGTTTGTTTTTCATAGCCAATGAGAAAACAAATCAATTCATTACCTATTTGTCCCATACGGTGCAGTTCGTGAGCATTCCAAGAACTTGAGAGTCTTTCCCTACCCTGCCCTAGCTTTTTGGGCATCTCCTGTAGTTAGAAAACCTTCAACCTAAATCCATCTTTATGGTGGGGAAGGCTCTATATTGAGTATTTTTTGAAGAGAAGAAATACAAGGCAGCTTGCCTATGTATCCTTTTCTTGGTGATGATCACTCATTCGCGACATTCTCAAAATCATCTTCAAAGATTACTCCTATGTAGCCTATACATGTAAATAACATGTGAATTAATTTATTTGTATGTAGCAGTGTATTAGGGTTGCTATGTTTCTCTTTTATTTAAAACAGCTTTAATAAAGTGCAATGGTCACCCAATTAACAGGTCCGAATTATACTACACAGTTTGATAAGTTTTGGAATATGCCTATCATTATGAAGATTTTCTGAACCATTGTCATTCTTCCCTCCATCAGCTTTTTTTCTATCCCCATCTTAGCCTGAACCCAGGCATGCATGGAATTCTAGACTTCTGTGTATATGTGATCATGGAGTTGTGTGCTTTCTGGGTCTGGTTTCTTTCACTCACCATAATCTTTAATCTGCACTATGGTTATGTAAACACAATCAGGGAATGTTCCTGTTTTCAGTTTGTTCTTTGAGTCAGGATAATTAAGATTTTTTTGCATTGCAGCATATATAAATAGTTTACTTGTTGCTGTTCCGTTTTGCCTGTTTCTCTGAATATATACTATCCGTTTCTTTATATATTTGTGATGACAGCCATGTGAACTGTTATTGTTTTTGTTGTTGCACAACTGTGAACATTTGCCTGAAAGAACGACATAGCTTATTTTCTGTTGTATATTTAACCTAGCTTGGAAATGACTATATAACGTGTCAGGTAAATGATTTATGTTTCAAGAAACTGAAGGGTTGGAGAGCTAGTTCAGTAGTCAAGAGCATTTATTGTTCTTCCAGGAACCCAAATTCGGTGTCTCTCAACCATTGGTAACTACAATTCCAGGATATCTAATGCCCGCTTCGGGCCTCTGCAGGCATCAACACTCACATGCACACACATATGCATATTAAAACAACAAAAAAAATGCTGCCATGAATGTGTGAAAGTGATTGAACCATTTTAGCCACTCTTGCAGAGTGCATGGGACTTTTGCTGCTTGTGTATTCAGTTTGGAGCTTGAATTGGTTAGTTTCCTTCATTGTAGCCGTCCTAAAGTGTGTACAGTAGCACATACATCCCTGTGCTTTTGAGCTGTGTTCCACCAATTGGTAAGGACATTGACCATCTTCTTGTGTGTGTACTTGTAGTCTCTGGATGTTTCTGCTAGAGTTCCATCACCATGAGAGTATGCTTGAGACAAACACCTTAAAGGTAGGAAGATGTAATTTTGTCTATTGCTTTCAGAGGTCTCTCTGTGATTGGTTGAGCCCACCACTATAGACTTGTGAAAAGGCGGAGCATCTTGTGCACCTGTCAGAGAAAATTGGTCACCCCTCCCCTCTTCTCCTTCTCTCATTTTCCCCATCTTTCTCTCTCTTCTTCCTTTCATGCCCTTCTTTCCTTCCTCCCATTTCCCTCCCTCTCCCTTCTGCCTTCACTACCAGAACAAGTTGCATCCTCTCTTCAACAGCAAACTGTACTATACCCTTACTTCCTCAAGTTGCTTTTTATGGTGGTATTTGATCAGCAAACAACAATAACAATAAATGTAACTAAAACACCTAACTTCATTTTGTTCCATCACCCCCTAAATTTTCCACTATAATAATACACTCAACCCTATTTTTTCCCTGTCACCTCCTAAAGGTTCTGCTGCTTCATAAACAGATCTGGAGATGACTGTAGTTTTAGTAAGCATTGGGAAGTGACTGAGTTGACACCCAAAGTCACATAGTGTGTTGTCAGCGTGGAATAATGAGGCAGCACAATCATTTCACTAGTGTACCAGTCAGTTCTGCCAGGAAACCTGGCATGAAACTTGAGGGGACACTCTAGAGCCAAACTCTGATATCTTCTTGTGTCAATTATGTATTCAAATCCTTTCTTCAATCCCAGAAATATGCATTTTTTTGTTCTTGAGATTATTTGTAGACAGGAGACCTTCATCAGATAATATGTGCACTATTGGTTTCCAAGTATGACCTATACTTTTAGCCTCTTGATAGTGTCATTGAGCTAGGCATGGTGGCACATACTCAGAATCTCAGCACTCAGACAGGCAGGCAGATCCCCCAGTAGTTAAAAACCTTGTTGGTACATATAGTGAGTTCCAGGCTATCTATGGGTACATAGCAAAAACACCTCCTGCAAGGAGCCTTAAATTAGACGCTTAAGTTTTGTTGATGCGACTTCAGCAGCTTGCTTTCCAGTCTCCTCCTTTTGTGTCATACTTCAGGCACAATGTGTAGCCCACTGCTATAACATTTTCTCTCTGGTTTCTTTAGGAAGACTTGCCGTTCTTACTTTGATAGTTTATGTATGTGGTCCAGTTGGAATTAAATCTGTTTATCAAGTAAGACTGAAATGAATTCATTCTTCATGGCCTATTTCAGTCTCACTGTTCTAACACCATATGTCCTTTATCTGCAGAATTATGTTTGTGTCTTTTTAAAGAAAAAAAATCAAATGTCCACGTACATGCTGGTTTAATTTTATAGTCTTTTAAAAAATACTTTTTTATCTTATGTGCGTGAGTGCTTGTTTATATATATATGTATGTATGTATGTATGTATATGTGTGTGTGTGTATGTGTGTGTGTGTGTACATCTCATGTGTACCTAGTGCCTGTGAGAGCCAGAACAGGGCATCAGATTCCTTGGAACTGGATGTACAGGTGATTTGTGAGCCTTTATATGGGTGTTGGAAACCCAACTCAGGTCCTCTGGAAGCGATGTCAGTGCTTTTAACTAATAAACTATCTCTTTAATCCCTTAATTTGATAGTTTCAATTCTTTTTCAGTAGCCACTCTGTCTTAGAGTCACTAAATCAAGATGTTTGGGTTCAAGTAAAGCTTACAGCATAGCCTTGCATAGTTTCTGTGTGCTCTACATGGTTTGTATATTGCTAATGAGGATGGAAGTGTGAGAAAGACTAAGACTATATATGTCTTAAGCAGCCTGAAATATATACCATATGATCATTTTAACATACAAAAAGTGTTTCCTCTGCCTGGTCCATAGTAGCCTCAACACCACCTGCCTTGAATATTTTAGTTTTATCAGTATATTTTGAAGCCTTGCTTTAAATATTTTCCTTTTTTGTATATCCATATGAATTTTAGAATCAGTTTGAATTTCTCTTTCTAAAGATTTCTTTCTTTTTTAACTGTGTGTGTATGTTTGTATTTATTTGTGTGGGTATGTGCAGATGAGTTCGGTACTAACAGAGACTATAAGATGGTGTTAGATGCCATGGATCTAGAGTTACAGGTGGCTCTGAACCATCCAGTATGAGTGCTGGGAATTAAACTGTGGTCCTCTGGAAGAGCAACCAGGGTTCTTAACCATTAAGCCGTCTCCCTAGGCCTCATTTTGTGTGTGTTTTTTTAAGTGTGCTTATATTGAAATTTCATATCATTTTAGAGAAAGCAATGTTTTCAGAATATTTTGGTTTAATGAATACTACTTAAATTGTTCTTACTTTCTCTCAAAATGTTTTGTGATTTTTTTTTTTTGTTTTGGGTGTGTTGACCTTTCTCATGTATTGCCAGACTTGTCTATATGTAGTTTTTGGTACTATTTAACTACAGTTTTCAACTTTGAATTATTCTTTACTAGCCTGTAAATACACAGTTTTTGTGTGTATCTATCATGTGTCCTGTAGTGTTCATAAATTTACTTAATTGTGAATTTGGCTCTTTTCTACATTTGTTTATTTTATAAACATCATTGGTTAGGTCTGTTCTAAATGAGAACAAATTTTATTTCATTTTTCTCTTTGCTACTTCCTAGTGTTTACATTTATTATAACATAGATTTACAGCTCAAGTATATGATTGACCAGAGGTGTTGTTGAGGATGAACATGCTAATTACATATTTTTCTGAAGACGAAGCACTCGGTTACCATATACTATACAAGATTATCTGGAGGTCCTTCCTCTGCAGGTGATTTGGTTTAGGCTTCATCAACTTTTCTTCTGTTTCTTGTGTGCCGATAGTTTTATCAGTCTTTGTTTTCTTTATTCTGAAGCTCTGTTATTAGGTACGTAGCTGTTTGAGATTGTATTTGTCTTGATAAATTGGTAATTGTATTATTTTGACATATCCTTCTGCCTCAAATACATTTTGCCTGAAATTGATACAGCTCCATCTCACTTTTGACTGTTGTGTTTTTCCATCATTTTGCTTTTAACCAGTCTCTGTGTTTACATTTATAGTGTGTTTCACATACAGAGCGTATGGTATATTTGGGTACTTATGTCTTTTTTTAAACGAATCTTATTTTATTGAGTCTGACAGATTTTGCCTTTTCCAAACATTTAGACTATATACTTTGTGACTTTTGATGTTGTTATGGTTAAATATTTCATCCTTATTTTTCTTTCTTCCCATTTATTCCATCTTCCCCTTTTTCCCTCATATTAGCCTTTTAAGAGTCATTAAGCACTTTTTAAGTAAATTTGTCTTTCTTTTGTGTATGTCTATATATGTATCTGTGCATGAGTATTGGTTCCCTTGGAGGCCAGAGGAGAGCATCAGATCTCCTGGATTAGAGGTGGTTGTGAGCAGCCTGATGATATGTGTGCTAGGAATGACACTGGAGTCCTCTGAGAGAAGAGAATATGCGCTTGTCAATTTCATTTTGATATATTTTTATTATTCTGTTTTGTCTCCTTTCTTTAATTCCCTGAAGCTCTTTTTTATTGTTTTAGTTACTTCTTTTGGGGTGTCTAAGTTCACAGATCCTCCTTGACAATATTTTGAACATGTACTGTATGACTTGTAGCTGACTGAAAACCATTGTATTGTTTAGCTGTATTGAACTCTACAATATTGGGTGTGTACTTTCCAAACATTGTGGCAGAGGCTTAAAGCTTATTGCTATTGCCTGACTTAGAAAAGAAGTCATGGGACCCATTGTTGTCCCAGGAAATGGTCATGTGTAAAACCTGAAGCTTGTTATCTACTGGATGCTGACAGCTTCCACAGTGTTGTGATGTTTGAACCCCTGTTCCATTGACGACCATCTAATGTTTTTCTTACCATCAACTACCCTGAATTCTTAGACCAAGTACCTAGTAAACACATCATGCTGTTGAACAGTTTTACTTGTCTTTGTCTTTGTCTTCTTCATGTCAGTTTTTGTTTATTTTATAAGCATTCTATTGCATCCTTGAAAACAACACATTAGTGTAATTCTCTTTTGAAGCAGCAAAATGGAAATTATTTCATACTAGTTGTGTTCTTGTCATTCCTGGTATTTTTCATTCTCTGTATAGATTGTCATGCCTGTGTATTTTGCATAAATCAGGGTATTCTGAAATGTTTATTGTTGTAGAAGAATCTTTATCTTACATTGTTTAAAGACATTATAGTGGCGGTGCATTCAGGACAGTTCGTTGGCTCCTGCTGGCCACCATCCTAGGCCTAGTTTCATTGAGACTCCTTGTCTCAAATATTGCAAAGTGTGATAGAGCAGAAAACTCGACATCATTCTCTGGCCTCTGCACATAGACACACAGTTACATATACACATCCTCGTGCACACACACACACACAGACACACACACACACAGAATTTTTTTTGTTTTGTTTTTTTGTTTAAGAGATTGAGCGATGTCTCAGTATTGTTGAGTACTTGTTACTCTTGCAGAGAACCTAATTTCAGTTTTCAGTACCCACATGGTGCCTCACAACCATGTGTAACTCCAGTTCCAGGGGAGCTATTACCTTCTTCTGGCCTCCATAGGCTGCAGGTACACATATAATGGGCATACATGTATGTTGGACGATCACTCATCCACATAAAATATGAACATTTATCTTTTTTAAAAAAAGTTTAAAGACATTGTCATTGCATATTCAATTCTAAATTTGTTTTCCTTCGGTTAAGTACTTTAAAATTATTTACAGCATTTTTAATCGTAGTTTTATGTGAGAAAATGAACTGTCATCTTAATTTTTTTGCATATGACTTGTCATTTTTCTCTTATTTCTGATTAAATATTCTCTGCTGTTAGTTTTGAATGGTTGTTACAGCGAGTGTCAGTGTGTTTCTTATGTTCTTTGATGTATCTTTTGCTCTGAGTTCTTTCATTGGTTTTGATTTTTGGTTTTTGGGTTCATACATTTCATCACATTTGAGAACGTCATCTTTGAGTGTTGTTGTAATTCTCCCTAGCTCATCATTTCCATGTTTTTATTGACCCTCTTAAGAATTATATCCACATACCAGTAAAGGAAACAATTCTTGAGTAGGTCGTATCAAAATCATGACCAAAAACCAAATACTTAGTGAATTGAACACAATTTATTTTGTGTTTATGCTCCGGTATTCAGTGGGCTCTTTCTTTTAGGTTTAGTGTCCTCCATTTGAAATGTTTTTTTAAATCCATGTATGTAGTTGAGTATGTGAACTGATGAGTACATGTACTGATGGTGGCCATGTGTACTTGGAAGGCACAGTATGGTACTGTGGAGCTAATGTTATGGGCAGGTGTAAACCTCCTGACCAGGTGCTAGGAACGAAATCTGGTCTTCTGGAAGAGCTGTAAGTGTTCTTAACCACTAAGTTGTTTCTCCAGACTTCATACTCTACATGTTTAAATTTCTTCCCTTATCAGGTGCTTGGCAGTTAGGTGAGTGATAAGTCTTCTTTCAGCCATAGATGGTGACCCCTTTGTTCCGTTGAGGTGTTCACTGGCGCACCATCTTGTCAGTTCTGGGCCGGCATGGAGGCTACTAAAAGTCCATCTGTTTTTCTCATGCTGGGCTCATAAGAAGACCCTTGTCTCTTCCTATGAGGTGTGTGGTAGCTCTTCACTTTAACTCAGTCCTGTCATTTGCTATGGTGATATACAGTGGATAGTCAAGAGCCTTAGTCTGCTGGCTATCAACTCCAGGGTATTATTTTTTTAAATTTCATTTATATTTTGTCACAGCTCCATGGGGCAACCATCAGATCCCCCAAATTTATAAGAACATGCCAGTAGCCCATCTTTAACTAAGAAGATGGTTGTTTTAAAGACATCAAATCACAATACATGTTTTTAACGTTTTCCCCTTCTTAGTAACCCCCACCATGACAGACAAATAGCAATCTGTGCTCCAGCTCACATCTCTCACATTAGATATAATTTCAGCCATAAACTTTATTATGACAGGAATTTTCAAATGACTCCACCTTTTTTTTCTGCACTCAGTATGAGAGGGATACCACACTCTATTTCTGAGCTGATAAAATCCTCTTTCTGAAAGCATTTATTAGATTACAGCCTCACATGAGCCCGGCTCCATCCTCACCCTGCGTTAAGTGTCTGCGGTTGATTTCATTACAACCATATACTGGAAGTCCTGCCAGTATCCTGGCAGCAGAGTCCTCGTGGAAAATAAATGGCAGTAAAGAGGAGAAATGATAGCCTGTGTGAGCAACGACGAGCACAGCTTTATTGAGACTGGACAACCCCAGAGTAGTGACTTGGCATGCAAACATGAGCTTAAGAGCGAGTGAGTGAAAGCTGATATTGGAATAACGACTCTGCAGCCCAGACATGGGAATAATTTAATTAATTGCACTGAAATTTCTTTGATGAATAGTTATGCGGTGCTAAGCGTGGGGTCGAACAACAGAATGAGTCTCAGCTTTTTAATGGGCCAGCGCAGCTGCAGTTTTGGACGCCTTCCCACTTTATTTTTGCCTGCAGCTCTCCACAGCTCTCCTCATCCACATCTCTCCAGCTAAGCGCACCACTCCCCTAGCTCCCTCTCTCTCGCCTTCTGCAGAGTTCTGCAGAGCCAGGGAGGATGAGTGCATTTGGCCAGGGGAAGCCACTGGCTGGTGACTGCTTTGAAATGAAAACCAGATCAAACAGGGGGTTGGGGGCATTGTGAGATGGTTTCCTCAGGATGGAAACCTGTGCCTCCCCTCCTCCTCAGATCTCTAGGACGCTTTTGCAGAGTCTTTGCCGCTAAGTTGTATAAAGATTTTAATAAAAATGTCTTGTCCCTGGAGAAAGAGGCCGGCTTTTGTTGTCAGAGTGCCGGAGGGAAAAGAGCAGTGCAGCCCAGCTGGAGCTGGAGCATTAATCCCAGGATTCCTAGCCCGTATTTTCAGACAGATCAATTACTTACGGCTGTAACCAATCTCTCTCTGCTCCCTTGCTGTGCTGAGTTCGCTTTGCAGACTTGGCAGCTGACATAACCTTCCAACTTGACAGGACCGCAGCTGCCAATCTCTTTGGGGTCTGCTGGCTTCTCCTATCATTGGGGTTATACAAATGAGTCGTTAAATAAAAATCAAAAGTCGAAAGTTCTGGGTGGTAATCTCTTCCTGGCTCAGTCACACCCAAACATCTAGAACACATTTTTAGTTGGATTAAAAATAAATAAAAAAAATATTCAGAATGGATGATGGTTCGACTGTTTTCTTTTCTCCGCTGTGATGGCCAGCACTCTGTAACAGAGGAGGGGGAAAAAAAAAACAACTCTTCTCCAGAGGGAAGAAATTATCCACAGTGGATACATTTCTTATCAACTTCTAGGTTGAAAGATGAACTCCGAAGTGGAGAGGAAGGAGATTAGGAGGAGAGAAGAAGGGTATGTACAGGTGAGCCGTGTCTAATGTATTTCACACCGGGTCAGTCACCTGTCTTCAGCTGCTAGGCCGCCTGGGCTCAAGGCCAGGAGATGTCGGATCAGAAGAGAAGTGACCCTCAGTAACACAGAGGTGGCGTAGAACATGTAAGCTGTTTATAGAGTATTTCAGCGTGAGAATATAGCACTTCTGTGGCAGAGCGGAATCAATGATCTCTCAAGGCTGCCCCCTGAAATTATTTAGTGTCTGCTTGTCTTAACTACTCCTTACCAAGCTGAGCCTTTCACAGCTGTGTCAGGCCGGCACCCTCCCACCCCCAGAGGAAGTACTTAGGGGCCAGATAAAGGAACCCTGGAGTTCTTTTGTGGTCCCCCCCCCACACCGTTCTTTCTGCACAGATGTACAGCTCTGCCCTTTGAGACTGTCTCAAGTAGCTAAGGCCAAGATTGAACTTTCTGTGTAGCCAGGGACGGCTGGGAAACCTTGGATCCTCTTTTTTTCCTGCCCTTCTGTGTTGAGATTGTTGATCATAAACCATCTTAATTAGGGTTTTTGTGAGGCTGGGAATGGGACCCTGGCCGTCATACATGCTAAGTGAACACTCTATTAAACAGCTCCACGTGTGTATCTCTTGATCAAGCAAGTGCTATCTCTGTCTCTTTCTCTCTGTCCTTTCCTCTGTTCTTCCATGACTTCCCTCTCTACAGTGTATTGTTGTGTGAGGACTTTAACTTTTCCCTTCAAGAACTACTGTGAAAATTTTCAAGAAGAACAGAAGGAATCGTGGACCTGGACAGAGCAGAAATGGTTTTGTCCTGGGGAATCTGGCATCTTGTGTGTGTGTGTGTGTGTGTGTGTGTGTGTGTGTGNGTGTGTGTGTGTGTGTGTGTGTGTGTGCGTGTCTTTCTGTTTGTCTGTCTGTCTAGGGGAGCCCATGACATACTGTTCCATGCTTCAGAAACCTACTATCTGGAACTCATTACTGGTGTCCCTCTGGAAGAGGTGTTCATGAACCCTGTCAACAATTAAGCAAGTTTGTCCCTGCTGGCACCTGCTGACAAACACTGTCTCCCCCAGGCTTATATTTCTTTGGATAGATTTTAGCAATGCACAAGAAACACTGAGAACATAACTTGTTTGATTTGGGTGTTTAAAACCTGTGTCTGTTTTCTTCTTTCTTTAGCCTCTCCTGGATATCCCCAGAGGAGTGCTAAAACACAAGTTAGGAGACATGCTAACATCTTACCACAGCTCTTTGCTTGGAGACCTGCATTTTGTGATTCATTAAGCAGTGTGGAAAAGGGTCGTTGGTAGACATGCATGACAGTACCCCATCCTCAGAGCTTTCCAGCAATTGAAAGTTTGAGAGTGTAAGAAAGAAACGGGAGGTGAGATTTATAGTTAGTGAGTTCATGTTGCTTTTTTTCCTCCTTGGAATGTTGCCCGCCTTATTAGGAGTTCTTTAGTGAAACAAAATGCAGTGGTAGCTTGAAGAAATTATGGCTCCCTTCCAGCTGCCTGGGGGGAAGAAAGGGGCTTAGGAGTCTCTAAGCCTTTTCCCCTGGTTGCAGTTAGGAAGCCAGTTGACAGTGTAATAGGCTTTTGAAAGTGGGTGCAATGGTTTGTGTGTTCTGTTTGATGTTGCAAATACCAAGCCCCCAGGGAGATCTGCAAAGAGGATATTCTGTTCTTAGAGGAGAAAAGATTAACCTGAAACGTGAACTGAAAAACTCCCAAGTTCTAAACAACTTCGGTGCAGCTAAGGAATGTGCCTGCTCACTATTGCACACAGTATCTGGCATGCTTCCTGCTGTAGTCAGGCAGAGGGCTAGGCAAATAGTTTTTTTAATGATTTCGAGTCATGAAAGGTGATTGCCCGTCAATATAAGAGGATTAGATTGCAGATTAAGGGTACGTTTCCTCGTATATATGTTCGTGTACATAAGACTTCTTTGCATTCATTTCCAGAATCACATACCCATAACATCTTTTGTTTATTTCCTTAACCCCACCTAAAGGTCCCTTTATTCATGTCCAGGGTCATGTTACTGATCCATTAGAGAAAGGCTGTTACTTTGGAGAAACTATGCCAATCCACGTATAAAGCCAGTACCGTCACACATGAGTATGTACATTCATTCAACAAGCATATATTGAGTATTTACTATTTTCCTGCAGTATACTAAGCACTGCAAAATAGCATGATTAAAAGGAAATGAAATCACCAACAGGAAGATTCAGTAAGCAAAGAAATCACTTGCCTTCAAACCTGGTGACTTGAGTTTGACCCCCAGAATCCACATAGTACAAGAAGACATCAGACTCTTGAAAGTTCTTGTCTGACCTCTGTATATGCACTGTGAAATGTAGTACTTTTCCCCTGATAAGAAATAATTGCAACAAAAATATTTATTTTAAAAGAGAGATAATAGAAACAATCTTTGCCATACTGGAAAGAGAGAGAGAGCGCAACAAAAATAAGTAAAACGAATTACAAACCTGTAAGTTTCATGTTGTCCTGTGTTCAACAAGAACTTACTGAGTCCCTGTATGTGCTCTAAACTTAGTATGTAATGGAGTTATCAAAAAAGCAAAACCTTTGCTCATTTCTGTTCAAATTAGTGTCATTTCTGAAGAGAAAACTGGTTGTGTGATTCCTGGAGCAGCTATGCTATAGCTCTGGACATTGCATTTATCATATTTTTTAGGCAGGAGGCTTTTGCTCCAGAACATTCTGCTCTATGCCTATTTATAAACCCTGATGTACCCACTCATGGTTCTGTGAGAGCCTCTACTGCCCTGGAATTTCCACATTTCAAGAGATGGCTTGTTTTTGCCTGAACCAGGAGGAGTCTGCTTTTCTGGGACAGGCTCAACGCAGCAAAATGCCCATCTGGATGAGTTATAAACATTGAATGGGATCATTAATATAAACATACTTTATAAAAGAGCAGCAAGGTGTTTGTACTGTTTTTACTTATTAAGTGTTTGCATGGAAGTGTGAGTAAGCTTTCATTAATTCTTCTCAATCCTGTGAACAGATACTTGACAGAACAATTTGAGGGAAACATGATTTATTTTGACTCACAGTTTTAGAGGGTTCATTCTATCCCGCTGAAGAAAGTGGAAGAGTTTCTTACACCATAATGGCCAAGAATGTAGAGAAAAGAGAATGCTATCATTCTCTGGACTTCTTCCCCTTTTAAATCCTTCCCCCCTTTATTCTTTCTCATATTTCAGACCACGGGCTGGTTATCCCTGACCTCTGGAGACACCATCACAGAGATTCCCGGAAGCATGCCTCAATCTCTTAGGTGATTCTAAATGCAGTCATGTTGTCAATGAAGATTAAGTATCATAGGACATAAGGCAGAATCCAAGTGTATTGCATACCCTTTTTCACCACCAAACAAAAAGATGATTCCTTTCTTCAAGTCCAAGGAAAAATATAGAAATGATTTTTCTTTCTCGCAGTGTCCTGAAAGAATTAAAATACAGTACTAGAATTGACTTAGAAACAAGCCTTTCCTAAAGGTAGAATAACAATGTTTTAGTTTCATGTCTCATGTTGTGATAAAATAGTTTGACAGAAGCAGCTATAAGGGAGAAAGTTTATTTTAGCTCACAGTGCCAAGGTGTTCAACAAGGTGGCAGGAACTTGAAGAATCTAGTCACGTGATGTCCCCAGTCAGGAGCAGAGAGAACTAAGTGAAGGAATGCATGCACACCTGTGCTCAGCCAGTTTCCTTTACCCTTGCAGAGCCCGAGCCTCAGACTTTTAGAATGGTGTCACTCACAGAGGGCTGGGTCATCCCACCTCACTTAATATAAGCAAGCTATTCTATTACAGACATGTCTACTGTCCAACCTATCCTGATTATTCCTTCATTGAGAATCTCTTCCCATTTATGTGGCAGTTGTATCAAAATAACAATTTCAAACCAATTACAACAGTTGGTGTCAATTTGTGCGCACTGCTTTTGAGGCGATGCTGGGCAACACTGGTGCCCATCTTTGCTGTCACACATCCTTTTTCTATTTCTGCCCTGTGCCGTTTGCACACACACACTTCGCCAGGGAGGAAACAGAATTTTGTGAATGTGTTCTTAGTGACTACAGTTCTGACACCTGGCCATGACCTCCATTTTCCACAGCACTGAACAAGATGATATAATGAAGAGTAGGATTTAAAAAGAGGCCGCACAAGAACAGTCATTTAAATAGTGAACCTTCAAGAGATGGCTTAGCTCTTAGAGCACATAGACACACATGCATTCAATATATACATACTCATAAAGTAAAATATTTTGTTTGAATTAAGACATAAACAATGAGTCTTGCTTGCACTGGGTCATATGCTTCTGTGAAGTTGTCTTTTCTGGAATAAAATGGGTAATTTATAGGAATGAATTAGGAATTTACCTCCGTCCTATTTGGATGTCGCATCTGGGTGAACTATAAGGCCATTGCGTGGCCATTTGAATTTTTTTATATAGGACTGGATGTCAAGAAACTCATAGTATAGACCAGGTTGGTCTCCTTCTTGTGGTATTTCTCTTGCCTCTTCCCTCTGAGCTCTGTGATTATAGGTGTGCGCTGCCATACTCCATTCTTCAGCATTCTTTGTAAAGGTAGGGGCTGGGATGGTGGATGTGGCTTTCCTTTACGATCCTATAGTGCTTACTCTTATTTTGTTGTGAACACAATTCCTGAGAGACGCAACATTCGGTTCACGGGACCAGATATTTCAATGTATCCCAAAGGAGAAGGCATGGCAGCGGGCAGGTGTAGCAATGGCTACTGTTCTCGTTGTGGTTGACCAGGAATCAGAGATGACTAGAACCAGACCTGGTTATAGCTATCAATATTCTCCTTTTCCCAGTGTCCTGCTTCATACAGTTTCCACAGGCTTACCCCAATGGCACCATCTGCTGGGGGACATGCATTCAAATCATGAACATCTGTAGAGCATTTCAGACACAAACCACAAAAAACAAAAACAAAACAATGAAATGGCTCACTGGGTTCATTTTTCTTTTTTATATAACCCCTGCTGCCCATTTGTATATATGCCCTGGGACATAGTCAGCCTGTTAGTGGCCAAAACATGCATGGGTATTCGTGCACATACACACACGCACACGCACATGCAGGACTGTTCTTTGGTAGATAGCCATCAACTTCCATTATTTCACCAGCCAGGGTTTGGCCTTGGGAAATCTCTTCCATTCATGTTTGAGTTTTAATTGGCTTAGTCTTTTACAAGTAACCACAGCTGATGTATCATGTCTAGGTTCCTCCTTAGAGTCTTGACAGACCTGACCTTGGTTTATTTAGTTTTTGTTTTGTTTTGTTTTGTTTTGTTTTTGACCAAATTTACAATTGCAATACCAGGAACCAATTTTCTCCCAAGGAGCAAGCCTCAAATCAAATAATAAAGCAGTTGGTTTACCCAATAACAGTCATGCCACTATTGCACCAGTGGGCACATTTTGCCTGGTGTGGTATTATAGCACTCAGGGTCAAGTGCTTGTACCAGAGCATCTATTTATGTCTTTTAAAATGCTCCACACTTGATAAAATACAATGTTCTTGAAGGTTCCCTTGTGCATTGGGTGGGTCTATACAGGTTGCAGATTCCTCTACCATGTTTGTTAATGGAAAATGTGGCCCAGGAAGTTCCTTAAGTAATGTATAGAATCAGCATTCTGCCTTCTAAACATGTCACAACGTTTATCAGCCCGGTTTGAGTTGAAGGTAAGTTCCCATTTAAAAAGAAAAAAAAAAAAAGTCTCTGTAATGATTAGCAAGGGCCTAGTATAATTTAAGGTATTCTTTGGAGTTTATAAATATAGCCTCATAAAAAGCCAGAATATAAGGAAACTGTGACTTTAAGTCATTAGAAGCCCAATGGTTTGATAAAATAACAGGAAACAGACAATTTATTATGAGCAGTCTCAGTAGCTCTGGATTATCTATAAAACTTTTATGGCCTTTCCCAAGTGGCAAGAAGCCATAAAACTTGCCTGAATGAGGGACTTGTTAATTTACTTGTTAAAGCAAATTAAAAATTTATAAGTGCTTTTAGGTAAATGAGATCTCCTCTCATTGCTGCCCTTGCGGGGCCCTGGAGTCCTAGGAGGGGAGAGCAGCTATGCTCAGACACCACCGCAGAACAATAAAAGCTATTAAATTGTACCAGTTTATTACAGCCAAGTGCTGCAGCTGTTGCCATGGCTAGCCATGAGGTACTGGCGGTTTACAGCCTGGGGTTGCAGTAGGTTTTCTTTCTTATTCAAAAGAGAAAAGGAAAATTAGGGGGAGGGAGTGAAAAGCTAGATAAGAAGGTTGTAGTTGACTTTAATTCCCTGCAGCTGGTATTCAGGTCGTGCCACCTTTTTTGCCATTGACCTTAACAATCCACAGGTTGTGACCTGTTTTGTTTTGTTTTATTTTTCCTGTATTTCCAGATTTGTTTTTTTCTTTTAACTGCTGGCTGTTACTTGTACATCCTTTTATGATGGTTTTGAACCAGGTGGTCCATGGACCAAGGCCAGATCTTTTGACTGTTTATATCACTTCATTAACATCTATTGAAAAACAAATCTCAGTCTTACTTCCTCTCTCACTCTCTCTTCCTCCCACAGCCTACCTTCAAAGTCTGTGAAAGTGCACTGGGAAGGTGGCTTAGTCCATAAAGCATTATGCTTGCCTTGCAAAAGTAAGGTTCTGAGTTTGGTCATACATAAGACTTACTGTAATCCCAGTGTTCAGGAGACAGGGACAGAGAGATTCCTAGGGCAGGCTCTCCAGACCTGCTTAGAGAGTTGCAGGCTGCTTAGAGACCAAGACTCAGGAAACAAGAAACAGGTATGAGAAAGGACACTGAGGCTGGCTATGCTGAAGTAGTCATGGGCTTAACACGTAGCAGACCAATGTAAACACAACACACAGAGTGGTAGAAGGGAGAATGTTTACATTTTCCTGAGTGCAGGGTATTTTAATGGGCCGTACATGAGTCTATCTTACCAGAGGAGTTACTATGAAGCTAATACAATTAAGCATGGTAGCCTCAGAAAACCATACCTAGGGATACATACTTGCCATCTTAGCTCTGGAGATGTAGAGACAGGAGGATCCCTGGGACTCACTGGCCAGCCAGCCTAGCTTACTTGGCTGCCTCAGCATACAAGGTGGATGGCTTCTTAGGGACAACATATCAGGTTGACCTCTGGTCTCCACGTGTACACACATACAAAGTTTACATCTAACCTGTTCAAATTTGTAGGACAAAAAGTATATATATCAATTATTGACCCTTTTTAATGTAAAAATGAGTTATTTCAAAAGCAGATATATCTGGAGAAGTCAGTTTTGCAAACATTTTCTTCTGATAATATTTCCAGTCACTATCTCAACCATCCCAACCCCCCAAGCTTTCCCCCTCCTCCCCTTCTCACT
>LOEQ01009975.1:0-14257 GCA_001685075.1 Bramus lutescens | reverse complement strand
GGGGAGGGAATTGGGAGGGGAGCAGGAGGTGGAAATTTTTAATAATAATAATAATAAAATATTTCCAGTCACTATGTAGAAAACATTTCATTAGTGTTCAGAATGTAATTGATAAAAAAATGTCCTAGTACCATTATCTATTCACCTGACAAAGCCTAGGATCACAGAAAAAAGTATCAGCTGAAAAATTGCCTTTATCAGATTGAGCTGTAGGCATATTCATAGAAATATCATGATTGATGCAGGATAAATTTTTATTATTTTTATTATATAATTTGTGTGTGTGTGTGTGTGTCCTGTATGGTGTGTGTTTGGGTGCACATGCCCCATGGCTGCACCTGTGGAGGCCAGAGGCTACCAATGACTGTCTTCCTCTTTCACATTTTACTGTTTATACAAGATCTCTCTGAACCTGGACTTCTCTGTCTAAACGAGACTAGACAACACTGGCAGATGAAATCCTGGAATCCTCTTGTCTCCGCTTCCCTCTCACTGGGGTTATAGGCATGTGTCTCCTCTCTTGGCTTTTTGTATGAGTGATGGTCATCTGGTCTTTTATCTTCAATACCTATGGAGCACGGTCTTCACTTAACTGAGCCATGTTCCTTGTCCATATACATTTTATTGGCACCAGTCATAGTTCCTTTCGAAGTGTCTCACCATCATTGATAGACTCAGCTGGATTAAGAGTTCATGATTATTGCACACATTATCGGTGTGTGTTAGGGTGTCTTCTGAACTGATTCTTAAATCCTTTATGGCTGAAACTTGTCATTTGATTCACCCATAGCTCTGACCACAAAGTCTGTGGGCTTAGAGAGCTTTGATGGCCATCCCATTCTTTTATTTGAAAGGATTAAACTAAATTGTATGTGCAGAGAGAGTGGAGAGTTTGAAAAGTTTTAAAATAACAAGCAATAAACGATCGGGGTCGGAGGTCAATAGCTGAGGAGATCCGGGAAGTGTTCTAATGGGAAGGTAATACAGCGTGAAACCCAAGGACAGCTGTGAGGAAGTTGGAGTAAGCTTTTGGAGGAAGTAGTGGTGCCTCAGATCTGTCTGCTTTTGAAAGAGTTCATGTGGAATTTTAGTGTATATGTGCCCTCGTTAGTAATATTGATATATGTTGTATAATGATTGCTTAATTGCTAATTTTCCTACGCTAATTGATGTTTTTCTATAAAACCAAATTCTTGAGCTCTTTACATTTATTGAATGCCATCTGGCTTATGAATTTTCATAAGAAGTGCCAAAAAAATAAATAAAATGTAAGAAAGAAAATGGTGCAGTACGCCCCTCCTCCCATAAAATGGTGAAGGTGGGTCTCTAAAATGACTTTTTAAATGTTTCTTTGGGGACTGTTTCTAGAGACTGAGAATTACATATATGTGGAGCCTGAGGCAGCTCAGCTGGAAGAGGCCTGGCATAGCTTGCATAGGGCCCTGAGTTCCATCCCCAGTAACAGATAAAGGAGGGTCTGGTGGTGCATGCTGAGACCGGAGCATCTTAGGTTTCAGTAAGACCTAAGTTACAAACTAGAAAAGAATCTAAAGCATTACAGATTTTGAGTAAGAAATAGAATTGATTTCATTTCATTATACTTTTCCTCATCTTTTTATTTTATTCCAATTTATTTCTTCAGATGACTGAGATAAATGAAAATTTACTCTTAATTACTTTCCCTCCCAACATGAGCCTTCCCCACTCCATAAATTTCTGTTAAAGAACTCATCAGTGACCATATATACATACATACATCAGTATTATCCTGGTACTTGAGATTCTGAGGCAGGAGGATTACCAAGTGTTTAAAGCCCACTTCTTCCACATTGAGACCATTTTTCAAGCAAAGATGAGAACAAAAATGTTCAATTATTAAGTCATTATTTAAATGATGGGGAAGTTCYGCCAATCACATTTGGCTAGGGCGTGGCCTCCTGGGGCCAGGGAAGATAAACTTGGACATCCAGGTGTGCCCGCCCCTCTTCTTCCTTGCGCACACTGGACCCTGGTCATGTGAGTTCACCATTTTCCAATTATTAAACTTAATCTGTTATATTGAGCTGGTCTGGTTAATTCTAACTTACCGGTCGACCGTGCCCATCATTTAAAGAAATTTTAAACAATATTATTCAATTTATTTTTCATTTTACCATAATTAATATCTATTAAGATTTAGCTTCATCAAATCATGTATTCATCATTCAGAATTGGAAGACATCATCATAATACTGCCAATGAAGATATATGATGTATTTGTGAGATGTGGTGACAGACACCTGTGATTGCAGCACCATCAAGGATGAGTCAGGAGCATCTTGCTGGCAGGAGGACATAGCAGGAGTCTTAGACACATAGACAGACACACACATAAACCCACTCACATTATGTGTTTGTGCAGTTTCCCTTTCTCCACTTCAGATATGCCAGAGTGATTGTATCTCATTTTACATGAATGTTTGGTCACCAAATCAAAAATCCCTGTATGCAGTATTTACCCAGAGAAACAAGCTGCTGTTCTTGAATGTAATCTGTCAGTGTTGCCTGTCAAGAATGATATTACCTTTGGTGACAGAAAAATATTTTGGAAATGAGTCTGAGACTTGGATAAGAAAACCTGTCTACAAATAATAGGTATTAATTTGTTTGACTCCACTTAGCCCTAAAATGGTAAGCAACTGCTTGGGCACACAATAGACTCAAACTGAGCATACTGAACCAAGTGTGTACACACAGATCCATGATCCTTGTGTGTTCTAGGCTCAGATTTCCTCTCCATTCCTGAGCATTTTAATTTAGACCCTCGGATTTCTTTGTGTGTAAGGGGAACACCTTACTTCAGAAAATTTATGCAGAGATTCTATCAGTTATCTTGTGGGGGTAAAGAAAATGGCTCAGCTGTTAAAGAATATATACTAGTCTTGCAGTGGACTGATTTGTTTACCAGCAGTGATGGCAGATGGTTCACAACTGCCAGTAACTTGAGTTTGAGAGTTCCTCACACCCTACTCTGGCCTTGTTCAGTTTTGTGCACATGTGCATACGCAGGCACACACACAGACACACATACTTAAATGAGTTATGTGCAGTTATTAAAATACCATGTTTTAGAAGGCCCAACATTGACCCACACACATTGGGTCATGTTGACACAAAATGAAGCCAGCTTACTGGTAACTGCTTGTCTTCTGTTAACCCTCTAGATGTGAGAATGTAGCACGCCCTGTCCTCTGTCCTGTCCTTCTGATACGTGACTTCACACACGTCAAGTATCAGACATATGTAGAAGCTGTAGTCTGGGCAATTTGAATCACAAATTAAGTGAGTTATTCAGTCCTTGCATCTTTTCGGGTCGTAGCTCAGTGAGGGATTCTGTGGTACATCAAAGTTGGTACTGCATTCATTTGGTTTTGTTTCTTGGTGGAGGAGTTCTCGACTGGAAAGTTGATTGTTAGCTAGCCAGAGTGTGTACATCAAAGCCACCATAAGAATAAATTTAAGACTGATAGTGTACGCAGCTTCAGTACACATTGGTGAAATATCCTGCTGATTACTGATTACAAACAGTTGTTAATTCTCTACTTCACTAAATTCAGAGTGGAGAAACTTTCCTTAATAAAGAACAGATTGAAGAGATCCACGACCTCACTGTGTGGGAATTAATGGCAGATGCATACACTGGTAGTTAAAATGTTTCATTAGATGTTAATGTCTTGCTGTGTTTTTAATTGTTCAGGAATTAGCCTCTAGAATATTAAAACCATCTGTTTGTTATCATGATGAAACAGAATGCTTAAATAGTAATTAATTCGTGTTTCTTCTCTCTCTTTTTTGAGGAGTAATCTGTAAAACTTTGATCCGTTTGGAGTGTTGGGAATTTGGAATTGGGAAGTAAAGAATTTTAAAGCCTACCCGTGCTTTGCATGACTGATTTGTCATTTTTTATATATAAACCCAGTGTGTGTGTTTTATATTCCCCCTATCCTTTTCTCCCTTTACTCTCTGTAGAGAGTTTAAAACCCAGAAGCCAAGTTTACTCTTCCCATGATGCAGTGCGAGAGACCACAACACTGTCTTCAGAACTATTATACCCTTTAGATATGGCATTGTTTGCTTGAAATCCCAGCATTTGGGAGGTAGAAGCATGTGGCTCTAAAATTCAATGCCATTTTAGGCTATATATGACCATATCTTAAAAAGTTTGATTTTCATTTTGTGTGTATGGTGTTGTTTCCATATGCATGCAGAGCCTACAGAAGCCAGAAGAGGGAAGCATATTCCCGAAATCTGGTTGTGAGCTGCCTTGTTAGTGCTGGGAATTAAATCCGGGTCTGCTAAACTATCCCTCCCACCTAGAGATTAGAAAGAGTCCCCAAGGAGAGAAAGTATTTTCTTTGTAAGTTTTAAGGTATCCATTGTTTTCTACTGTCCTCTCTGTCTTTTCTGAGAAGCTGAAGATGCTGGCCGGTGCAATTTTCTGCTCATATATGGCAGTTTTCTTGACATAGGCTTATCTTTATGTCCAGGACCCTCAGCCTGAGAATTGAGAGGTGTTCCTTAATGTGTACGGTTGTGGTGCACAGAAATAATGCACAACAGTCTCACATTTGTGTTATTTGGTAGACATACTTCTTCTGGTTTAGACTGTATGACATCTGTGTGGTATTTTGGAAAGCACTGAGAAAATCCTGTGTTACCTGCATTGCTTCAGGAGCAGGGAACAGACTCTGCAGATGCCAGCCTTGTCCCCTGTGTTGAGAGCAAACATCTGTACATACTGCCTGTCCCAGTTAGCTTTGTCAACCTGATGCAGTACATTCATCTGAGATCAGTGTCTCAATTCGGGATTTCCTAGATTAGACATGACCATGTCTGTAAGGACTTTCCTGATAGTGACTTGATGGAATAGGACCCAGCCCACTATGGATGTCACCACCCCTGGGTATGTCATTCTAGACTGTAAAAGAAAGCAAGCTATTCCTGAGCCTGTCAGACAGCAAACCGAATCACCCCATGGTTTCTGCTCCCAAGTTCCTCATTGAATTCCTGTCCTAATTTCCCTCAGTGACAAGCTCTGACATGTAAGATGAAATTAATCCTTCCTCCCAAGTTTCTTCAGATCAAAGTGTTTTATCAAAGCAACAGGAAAGAAAGAAAGTTGCCTTCAATGCTTTTGCTCTCAAAATGAAAAGCTCAACTAATGTTACCCCGAGTATAGCAAATTGCCACATAAGTGATCCTACAGTGGGAAGAAATATCTCCCTCTACACGGGATCCAGATTATAGTTTCTGGGTCCCTAGTGTTAAGATTTGTCATTTTTTCCCTTGTACTTAGGAACATTAACAAGTTTCTAATGAATTCATGCAGATCAACTAAAATGCTAACAAGAGTTGGAAATTTTGCTTGAGTAGTTAAGTCTTTTTCCATCCCATTGAAATGCTGTGTGTGTTGGGCAAGAATTCATGTTGCGTGGGAAGTTTATAGTTCTCCTTGTGTGATCATTGTTAGTGTTAATTGTCAACTTCACAGCATCTTGACTCACCTGGGAGATGGTCCCTTGCTGCCTGCCTAAGGGGGATTATCTTCATTATCTCCATTGGCCTCTAATCCATCCTTAATTGTGGGCAGTACCATTTCCTGATTAGGGGTCTTGGACTGTGTAAAACGGTTATAGCAAGCTGATCACAAGCATGTTCTGTTTCCTGGCTTTGGATGCCATTTAATCCGTGCCTTCAAGCTACTACTATCTTGATTTCCCTTTCATCGCAGATTATATTCCTGAACTCTGAGTCACAATAACCCCCCTCAACTTGAGTTGCTATTGTTGAAGCACTTCATCATGTCAGCTGGGGTGAAAAAGGAAAACCAAGATACTGCATACACTCCCTATATTTTCCTTGCCTCTAAATTAAGACTGTATTATCATCATTTCTGCATTATTTTACTTAGGTTAAAGCTGGGATGTACTATTTAACCTTCCATCTTTTGAAACAGTAAGATATTACTGCTGTGTGTCTCTGAGCCTCTGGCCATGGTCCCTTAGATGCCAGGGCTAGTAAGATCGTGATAGATAGAAGCCAGTGTAGGATTAGAGGACCATCCTTCCTTACTGTTTAAAGGACTCCTTGTAACTTCAGAGGTAATCCAGTTAGTATTTTTGTTCCTGAGAGCACATCCCAGTCTTGAGCAATGTGTGTAACCCAAGTCATGTAAACTTGTCTGTAATATGACAAGAAAAATCTTCCATTATCTCCTTTCAAAAAGTTTCTTAGGGCATTAGTTTTTCTTTTTACTTGTATAATCAATTGAGTTACTTTTGTAAATACTGCCATTAATATTGAGCAATTAGCATTTTATTGTAAATTTTTACTTGTGGGGAAACAGGGCTTCACGTAGTTCATACTGGCCTTGAACTTGGTATGTAGACAAAGATGGTCTGCAACTTCTGATCTTTCTGTCTCTCCCTAGCAAATGCTGGGATTCCAGAATATGCCGCCATGGCTAGTTTGGTATGTGCATAATTGAGTTTGGAACACAGGGCTTCCTGTGTGCTAAGGAAGACTCTAACCACCAGATACATCCCCAGCCTCACAAGCAGACTTGTTTTTCTTCTCTTTTTCATGGTGCAGAGGATTGAGTCTAGATACTCACACATGGTAAGCAAGAGTTCATTGAGCTACATCTCCTCCACCTTGCAGTACATGTTTTTGAAGGTGTCTACCATTGTAAGATATATTTGAAGAAAAATTATAGCTGAGTGGAACTATAACAAAACAAGAAAAATATTCTTTAAAAATAAACTGTTATTAAAGTAAATCAGAATCTTAAATGCCTCACATCATCTAAATTATTAGAGTAGCAATCTTGTCTGTAAGCACATATAATACTTAGAGAACCATTAACTTCTTTTAGTGGTTTTTGACCTTTTGCAGAACAAGTACTTTTAAAAATCTTGAATGCCAGAATGATGATTTCTTAACCTAACAATAATTATATGCTGCTTTCCATTTATTTTTACTATACCTGATTTTTTGAAATAACTTAAATTACACATGATCGCTGTTTCCAGAAGAAAGACCATCATTGTTCATTCTGAAAGATGATGAGTCCATGGACTGAGTTAACTATTATACATCACTCTTCACTTTACCTGCCCATCAGCTTACTGGCGCATATCAGAAAAATAGCCTTTCATGACTCTGGAGTCTCTAGCCCTCATATTATCAAGCAGGCATCAGGACCAGGTCTCTTTCTCCAAGATCAGAGTGCATGCACCAAGGTAGGTATATGCCTGACGCCAAGTAAGAAAATCGGGTGATGTAGATTGACTTGAAAGACATGCTGTCCCATAAGCTTCCTTAGGTATGGGACAGAATTGTGGAATGGAAAGGTTACCAGACAATGATTAGCTCTTCTGCATTGCTACATCCTTCAAAGACAGGGTGGGGACTCAGTGCCCGTTGTGTGTGAATCCTAGAGTTTTGGCCGCAGCACCTTTTATACTGGGTATGCTTGTGGAGGCCTAGAATTTCAGCACTCACAAGATACAGGCAGTAGGATAAGAAGTTCAGGGTTAAACTGGGCTGCACCTGAAGATGACACCAGCCTGGCCTATAGGAGACCCTGTCTCAAATCACAAAAGAAAACCAAAAATCAAATGAGGAGCAAGCATAGAACTGTCGACTAAAACCTGGTCGTGAGTGCCCATAGGAATATTCATTGGAGCACTGTAGGAGGAGGGGACGGATTTTATTTATCATTAAATAGACTTGATTTTATTTGTAACAGGTTAGACAGAGGTTGTAGAGCCGCTTGCCCTGAGTTCTGGCAAATGTCTTTGGCATACTTTTGAACAACTTGACTGACACAAGTAACCTTAAGACAATGCAGGGACAAAAGCCTCACCAGTGTGGGTCAAACACAGAGTCAGTGACATACGAAAACCTTTCAGGTTTAAAAAAGAAAGAAAGAAAGAAAGAGATGTTCAGTTTGATAGGTTTCTTTGTATTGTTTTACTGTCTTATCCTCTGTGATGGGAAAAATGACACCCAGGCTGTTTGTATCCTAAAGAGAAGGATTGCATTCGTTTACTAGGGCTAATATAACAAACTGTACAGTCTGTATCTTAGAAGGTTTTATATTTCCATGCTCTGGAGGCTGACAGTCCAAGTTTGAAGCCGGGGGTGCATCTCAATGGTAAGCAGCTTTCTCAGCCTGTGCAAGAGCCTAAGTATACTCCATCCCTGGAATAGAGAAAAAGAAAAATGCTAGGATTTTTATTTGTTTGTTTTGTTCTGTTTTGCCATTTGGATGTCTGGTGGGCCTATGCGCTTGTTTTGTGTTTGACTGCCTTCTTGCTGGGTCTTCACATGCCCCTTCTCCTGCCATTCCATAGACTGGAGGAATGATCAGCAATGGGTGTTCATTAGGTTTATGGTTCTGCAGGCTGGGACGTGTCAGGGTGCGCTAGTATGTGGTGAGGGCCCTAGGATTATGTCTTAGCTTGTGCAAGTGGATTGAGAGCAAACCAGGTGGAGAGAGGGTTCGAGGGGTGTGACTTGCCACATCCCTACTCCATCAGTAGCTCTGTCAATCAGGATGTGGGTGAAGTGAAGACCACTTGCTATCTAACTGCCTGTATGGGTTACTTTCCCATTGCTGTGGTACAATACCCAGGCAAGAAAGGCATTTTAAGGAGAACATGGTTCATTTTGGATTATAGCTTCTGAGGACAATAGAGTGCGTAATGATGGAGAGTATGTGGCTGTAGGGGCATGAAGCAGAGAGATCACATTTCACCTGCATACAAGAAGCAGGAAAAGAGAATAGGAAGTGTGTGTGTGTGGTGTGGGGGTCTGCTGTGAACCCTCACAGTCGCACCTCAGCCATATGCTTCCTACCTCATGGGCCTGTGTCCTAATGGTTCCGTAATTTCCTCAAATAGTACAGCCAAGCGGTAACCAATTGTTCAAATGTGAGAAATTGTGGGGTGCCATTTGTCATTCAAACTGTAGCTTCACCTTTCAAAAGGACTGATCTGATGATTAACTTCCCAGTGAGTGATGTTTGGAGGACACATTTTTACTCTGAATGCCACCCCAGTGGCCTCTTTGAACTTAATCACTCCAATTAGTACAATCCCCTTCTGAAGTACTAACGGTTCATGTTTTATTTGTGCACTTTGGGGAACTAGAAGTCTGTAACATAGGATCCAAAATATTCTAGAACCTACATCTTCACCTCCACATACCAAAATGTCCCCAATATTTTAAAAATGATTCATCATTGGAGTTCCAACACTAATTGAGCTCTGTCTCCACAGAGGTGATCCAGCTTTTCATCAGAGAGTCCTCCAATTATATGAGCAGTACACAGTTATAACTTACAACGATGACTGTGGACAAAGAAGGAACTGTCTATGTAATGAGATTTTTATTTTTGATCTGATTTGAAATGAGCTCAGTCCAAAACTATGGCAAGTTGGAAAGAAACTGTGTCAACATTCATATCATAAAATTTTTGATAGCTGTCATCCCAAGTATTTTATATTATAACTAGTTCTATATACTCTTGATTTTTCAATTAAAAGTGATGTAGGGCTGGAGAGATGCCTTGGGAGTTAATAGTGCCTGCTACCCTTCCAGATGACTGAATTTCAGTGCCCGGCGTTCATATTAGGTGGTTCACGACTACTTGTAGTGCCAGCTTTGGACAATCTGATGCCCTCTCTGGCCTCTGTGGGTACTCACATGCCCACATACAGACATACATGTAGACACACATATACATAATAGTAAAATCTTTAAAGCAAGGATATACAATGATGTATTGTGTTTTCTATATATTTGATTATACTTGATGTAGAAAGCTTTATTATATAGATTTTAAAAGCCAGGCATTTTGGTGCACATCTTTAATCCTAGGCCTTGTGATGTGTAGACTGGAGGATCAGGAGTTCAGGGTCATCCTTGGTTACATACTGACTTTGAGAACTGTGTTTTAGAACACACACATTCACATACACTCTGAATCTTAGTACTAAAGTAGAGATGATAGTTAAACCTCATGGAACAACCTCAACAATTAAGTCCTAGATAGTATGGTTTCATCTGCACATCTGTCTGCCCTCCATCTACAGATTCTTTTCTCAATGTGTTTGAGAAGTGCAACTCAGTCATCCAGGGCTTCTATCCATAATTGTTGCAAAGGTACCTTTTTACTGAACACCACACTATAAACAACATTTCCTTAATAACAGAACTCAGCCCGTCTTAATAATCTCTGAGTTTAGAAATATTTCTTTCATTCAAATTAAGTGCAAAGCAAGCTCGATCTATAGCAACTGGCTGAGGTGTCTTCCCTGTCTTTTCAGCTCAGTTCTTCCCTCCTTTGTCTTAAATTCACTTTTGTGTAGGGAAGTGCCTGAGAACCTAACCTCCCACTGAATCTTCTGCAAGTGTCTGATTAATGATTAGAATTTGAGTGATGTGGAGAGGTTGCAGTGTCTAAGTCCAGATCCAAATCACCTTTAACAGCCGTTTTCTGCTCTCCTCTGCATCTCTGTCATCCCTAACAACTTTGTGAACCTTAGGTGAATTCTTTGGAATGTACATACATACCTCTAATTTCTTGTCAATCAAGATAAGAACCCATTCAGATTGCTTCTTAGACTGATAGAGATTTCTTTGTTTTGCTCTAACCCTTAATATGTCATAATATATGACATTTTTTACCAATGTATTTGAAAAGTGCTTTGAGTTATTACCCTTTTTCTGCTCCTATACAATCTTGATCAAACTGTTACCATATTGGAACATGGAATTAGGGGTAACCTGAATCTGCATTCACAGTCTTTGTTCACTTGTATTTGGCTCTAGAATGAACTGTGTCTCATCCCCTTGCAGGTAAGAGTTGAGTTTCTGCATCATACTTGTGAAGGGAGTTGTGTACTTTCTGTACTGCGCTTCTGTGACTCCTGATGTGTGATGGAATTTCTGCCCTACCTGCTGGTAGGATGTCAGTGTCGGTCAGATCACTGATTCCCTGATTGCTTATGTTTACAACTCTACAGTGAAATTGATCTTGGCTTATTTTCCTCTCTTTATTAACCTGCTATCTTTTCAACCCTCTGAACTCCATTGAACTGCTTTAAATGTTGAATCATGTATGTTTTGGGCCAATAGAAGCAGTTTTGTAGTTTCCGGTGTCTGAGAGGTATCAGTATCCAAGTCACGTGTAGGCGCTTCACTGCAACAGTGTCCAGAGTTTTCTTCTTTCCTCCCCTCCCCCTCCTTTTTTCACTGAACCCAGACCTGGTGATCTGGCAAGACTGGTTAGCCAGTAAACCCTTGTAATGCTCCTGTCTTTGTGCCCCAGCACCGGAGTTAGAAAGGCATTCCCTTAAGCCTGTCTTTCTACTTAGGTGCTTGGGATTCAAACTTTGGTCCTCATGCCTGCCGGGCAAGCACTTTACCAGCTGAGCCCTGGCACCAGCCCCCTCACATTCTCATTTTTATTCATTCCTTGACTTGTGTTGCCTATATTCATAGTGGGGCTACCTACCTCAATTAACCCAGTCTAGAAAGTTGTTTACAGACGTGCCCAGAAGTTTGTCTCCTAGGCAGTTCTAAATCCCATCAAGTTGACAATGAAGATTAACCATTCAGTCATTAATAACAGTTGACACACTCCTGAGATCACCGTTCCAGAATACAGAGAACAAGTTTTCCACAATGAAATCTAATGAAAAGGAAACTTGGCCTCTTATGTTTTATAAAAGATAATTCTGTTGATAGAATTACCACTACCCATGCTGGATACTCACTCCCTCATTCTGTTTAGTTTGCTCTAATTCAGTTGCCTCCTGTGAAATTAGAGAAGGGGCTATAGAAATTTTCACATAAGCACAATCATAAGAATGGAAAGCTTTGCTAGTCAGGTTTCTCACTGCCTGTGTTACAGCAAAAGCCTTCTAATGCTGGCCACCATGGATGCTGGGATAAATCAATGCAACCGGATTGATTTTTCTCAGGTCTTTAAATGATTAAGCTCACACCTGGCCTTTGTGTTGTCTCCTGCTTGTAGGTAATAGCTGGGAATTCCAGGTGAAGGATTACAAGTTCTCAGCTACTTATGCTCCCCACAAATGATCCGTCGGTTGCGGTTGAAAATACCGGTTTGAAAATGTATTCGTGGGATTAGGAATGAGCACGTCTTCCCTGAAATTTTGTGGTTTAGCTTTAGTGCTTAGGGTAGTCAGTCCATGTCTTTGAAATATTGAGCTGGCTGACAGCTTAAAATCCTAAGTTTCCTTTAAACTTGAGCAGGGCTTTGGAGGAAAAGGGGGTAGCACGGGGGGTGGGGAATGGATTTTATGTTCGGCTGTCCAAACAGAATTCACTTAAGTGTGTTTGCCGCCAGGGCCTGGGGAATGCAAGCCAGCTGATTCCTTGCCTTCCTCCTTGGGTTCTGCCCTCAGCCCAGATCAACATTTAGTCAGATAATTGACATTGGAGCCTCTTAGGTCTGTTGTGGGCCTTGTTATAAAATCATTTTCCTTTCATGAAGAAGCATGGAAGAGGGACAAGGTACAATGTCCGGGTTTAGTTAAACTAGGTTTGTATAAGGAATATTACTTGATACTGTCTTTTTATTTTAAATTATAATTGTTTGCTAGTGAACAGGCGTGCCTGCCTGCATATGGTGGGGAGAGAACAACTTGCAGGAAAAGGTTCTCTCCTACTGTGTGGATTCTGGGAATTGAATCTTTCACAAGACCCACCACCACCCCAGACATACTGAAGTCCAGGGGGATGGTAATACACTGCAGAATTCTGACTGTGTTCTCTGTGAATCTCTGCCTGGGCACTGAGTATTGAAACAGCAAACAGCAATAGAATCAGGAGTTTGGGTTCTAGATTTTGGCCCAACTCTGAGGTGGTTTTTTTGTGTTTCTTCATCCATGCTTTAAAATGGTTCTGCCTACCACTGTGAGAGAATCAGTTAAATAATACATCCTGTGTTGTCTTGCTTTTGCAAAGGGTCTGAGGTAGCCAGACTGACCTTGAACTCATTGTGTAGCAGGATGACCTTTAACTAATGATAACCCTGCCTCCACTTCCCCAGCGCTGGGATTATAGGTATTTGTGTTACCAAGCAGGGTTTTCAGTGTAGAAGGTCAAACCCAGGCTTTTGTTCTATGAGTGAGCTATATTGCCAGTCAAGAATGAGAATTCTGGTGCTGCTTATGAATCAGAGTGTATGTTACACATGCAGATTTGATGGTCAGTATCCCTATTGCAATAGTACTGATTTCTTGTACCTGGAAATTAAAGTGGTCAAGCAGGCTCAGCTGATAAAAAGCAGTTCCCACCAAGCCTGATGACCTGTATTTCATTCCTGGGATCCACATGGTTGAAGGAGAGAACTGATTCCCACAAGTTATCCTCTGGCCCCTATAAATACAATTTGACATGTGTGCCACATCCCTCATGTACATAGATAAATAAATAAGTTTTTTAATGCATCATACTTAACAGGACTTGAGATGAAGCTCATTGGATATGATCTCACATTCAAAGATGTGATAGTACACCCTTCTGTGTGAGCCACATCCCCGCCCCCAAATCCTTGCTTCATAAACAGCGAGATGGTGAACATCTGAAAAGACATTCTTCTGACACACCAGTTAGAAAAGGCTCATACAGCTTGCATCAGGATGAAGTTGGAATTATTCAATTTCACAGTAGAGTAGGAGAAAACTCAGCCCTTAAACGGCTCAGGAGGATAAAAAGGAAAATGTGTCCTATTTTTTGTGCATCATTAGAGTCTGCTTTATGGAAGGGGGCAAGGGTGATAATCAGAAGAAAGCAATAAAACTGACTTTGTTGAGGAGTTGCAGGTAAGATTGGTCTATTTGGGAGATTGGGTGCTATTGCCACTATGGGTGACAGAAGCCCAAGTGAACTCTGAAGGCTGATCAGTCTAGCATGCCAGAAGATGGGGACTATGGCTTGGTTGGTAGAGTGCTTGCCTTGTATGTACAAGGCTCCTGTGTTCAGTCCCCAGCACTGCATAACCCGAGTGTGATAATGCCTGATACCTCTAATTCAAGTAATCAGAAAATGGATGCAGCAAGATCAGAAATTGACAGGCACCATTAGATACATAACGAGTTCCAGGTCGTTCAGTCACATGAGTCTCTGTCTCCAAAAAGAAAAAGCGGGGTGTGTGTGTGTGTGTGTGTGTGTGTGTGTG
>LOEQ01009974.1:28780-40177 GCA_001685075.1 Bramus lutescens | reverse complement strand
AGGCCAAGGCAGCTTCTTTATTAACCAATGAAAGTAACACATAGACAGATGACCATCCTACATCATCAGCCCTTAACACTGTGTGTTAGTCATGACAGTTATTGGTGTCTAGATAAAAGAATTTTTAAAGAATATCTTAGTAAAGAAATACTTTTTTTCTCGCCCTGAGATACAGAAAATGGCTATCATGAATTGGAAAATCAAAAGTCAAAGAGAAAGATGAGGAGATCAGGAGGAGTAGAGGAAGACCAAGCTATATTATCTCTGTACAGGTTCAATATATACTTATTACTTGCATGAAGATTCTAGTAGACTCCTGCATCCAGACAGACTTACATATGATATGTTACTTTCATTAAAGCCATGAAAAAATAAGTCTGAACACTTGTCTGATTTTAATATGGTCAGAATTATCTAACACTGATGGGAGAGTGTGGAAGAATTTTTTTTAGGAAAGTTGCCACCAGTTTCAATTAACACTTTAAAAGGTATAACTTTTTTTTCTATGCTATTAAGTTCTACCCCAAAATGTGCTGAGTTCATTTTGTCTATTTAGGGAAAAGAAGAGGTAGAAAATATCTTGAGCTGTAGGAATATTGTGATGATGAGGCTGCAGTGAGATGGACCATATCTGCTATAGTAATAGTCGATATTATCATGTATTCTGTAAATGACACTATTTATTACCAACAAGAAGGAGAAGAAATGTTTGTATGCTGCTCTTGTGTGGATAAAGATGAAGAAGCATGCTTCTTTCTTTGATAGAAACAACTTGCTTCACACAGAAACATTTTCCTGGAGATTGATCTCTGAAATACTGAATCTTCCCTGGTGGAGAGGAGCGTGTGCCCTGCTATTCTGCTATGAAGGTTTTAGTCTTTCTCATCTTTGGCTGAGCTTTGCTGATTGTGCGTACCAGATGAATTCTGCAGGTGTGATATGGAAACAGGGAATCTGACTACTTGCCTTATTCTTAAAGAATTTTTTTGTCTCTCTGAAGCAAAATTTGAATTTACAAACACTCCAGCAAACAAGTGTTCTAATTAAATGCACATATATGATTATTAGTTAAAGATGACATTTACGAAAAATGACTGAAAACTCTTTCTTTTTAGTGATAAATCCTTTATGCACATGGCTATACTTCTATACTCCAATGAATTTGTCTTGATGATATTTGTACTAGTGAGTTTTCTGTTGCTGTGATAAGATACCATGGCCAAATTAACTTATAAAAGGGATTTATGGTTGCATAGAGATAAGAGTCCATCGTACCAGAGAGGCATAGTAAGAATCAGCCCAGGCATGGTGGGAGGTTCATATCTTTAATATCAATGAGAAGGACAGAGAGCAAACTGTAAGGAAGTTGAAGTTATATAATCTCAAAGCCTGGCCCCATGATATACTTCCTCCAGCAAAGCTGAACCACCTAAACCTCCTGAAATAGCAGCATTAACTTGGAAACAAGTGTTCACATAGCCAACAATATGTGTGATGTTTTCATTCAAACCACCACATTCCACTCTCTGGCTCCTGTAGACTCATGGGTGCATCACATTGCAAAATACAGTTAATTCGACTTCAAAAGATATCTTTTAATGTTGGGCGTCATGAGGCCCAGCATAACTTCCTAAGCCTAACTTGAATTTGGTGAGGCCCAGTGTAACTTCCTGAGCCTAACATGAGTTTGGAGAAGAGTGATTCAGCACAGCCTGACCTAGGCCCACCTCTCCTCACCGCTGACGTGGCAGGATATTATTAGTCCTTATTTCTAACTCCACCTTACCCTATCTCAAGACTCTAGCCCACTACCTCAGCCCTATATTTGTTCCTTCCCTGATGCCATAAAGTAAGCTCCTGCTTCAACAGACTCCCAGCTCAGTGTGTGACTCTGACCAACAACTGTGTTCTCCCCCACCAATGGCTTCTTTTTCTTTTTTATTAGGTTTTAATACAATTACAGTCCTTTCCTTTCTTCCCTGCAGACCCACCAGTAAACCCCTCCCAGCTCTCTTTCAAATTAATGCTTTTGAATTTTGCTATTGAATGCATATGTGTGTGCATGTGTGTGTGTGTGTGTGTGTGTATATATATATATATATGTGTGTGTATGTGTGTGTGTGTGTGTGTTTTCCTCAATATAACCTACTTAGTCTTTAAATGATACTTGAATGTACGTTTTTAGGGCTAACCATTTGGCACTGGACATGCAATTAGTGTCCCTTTCTCTAAAGAAGGCCCCATCTTCTACTCCCAGCTTTTTTTTCCCCTCAGTTGCCTCCAGTTCTTCTTGTCTTATTGCGGCCTCATGGGCTGTTCCTTGTCCACTTTGACATATCCATTGGTGTTATTCTAGTTCATCTCACGTTTGGGTAGGCATGCATGTACGACTGTATAGGTATAAGTTCTATCATTATTAACAAACACAATCTCTCAGCAAACTTTCTGGTGCTTATAATCTTTCTGCTCCCTCTTTTACAATGTTCCCTGAGCCTTTGGTGCGAGAGTGTATTGTGTAGGTATACACCGGAACTGGGCTCCACAGATCTGAATTTTTATTGGTTGTGGTTTTCTACTGTGGTCTCTCTGTCTGTTGCACAGAGAAGGTTCCTTGAAGAGGGATGAAGCCTGCACTTGTCTGTGGGTATAAAGACAAATGTTTATAGATTGTGGTTAGGGATGATGTTGGTTTAGCAAATTCGTGATTGTACATTCTGCCCCATTATCCATGACTTTACCATCAGTGAGTAGCTAGCTAGGTGTGGAGTTACAAAGCATGATTTTCCTTATTGAGTGAGTCTTAAGTGTAATTAGAGAGCTACTGGCTATCACTAAAGTATGCATGCCACTACTGTATCATGCACCTGTACCCTGGTGCCCTTGAATCACATTAGCATAACCTTTTTTTTAAATTTTGTTGCTTTCTTGAAGTAGAAAATGCCTTAGGTTCTCCTTCAGAAGTTGGGCACCTCGATGGTTGGGATCTTGCCTGGGGACACCCTTCCCTGTATTCCAATGTAAAGTACTCCTGTCCTTAAGACACAAATCTCTTTAATGATTACAGTCTTTCTTATATCACTGGCCTTGGCTGTGACACAGACAAAATAGTGGTCTTTTTCTCCCTAAGCTGTACATTTTGTATTTCTTTATGCCCTAGTTTCTCTATTTATTTCATTGTAGACCTGCATAAATGTTACCTTAAACCACAGATTCAACATTACGGTGGCTTAAACTTTCCTCCACCAACAAAATTAGTCCATTACTTTTTAATTGAGCCTCAGAAAATGAGGACATGAGCAGAAGATGTTTAGATACCATGCCAAAATATCACATAAGTGGTCTCTAGTCCACATGCTGTTGCAGTACTGGACTCCCCATGGAACTTTTGGTCCAGGACTCTACAGTTATCATTGCTCTCAGCATTACCATCTTCCAGGCTTCTACTAGAAAGATCCTTTAATCTCTGCTTATAGCATTCATCTACTTTTCTTTCTCAAAGTTCCAAAGTCTTCTATATTTCCCCCAAACCCAAAATGATTGGATTTCTCTTAGCAATAACCTATGTTCTGGTGCCGACTTATGTCCTAGCTTGCTTTCTGTTGCTGTGACCAGACCATGTCCAGAAGCCACTTTGGAGACAAAGGTTTATTTCAGGTTACAGAAGAAGCAAAGGGAATTGTTTTAGACAGATATATGTGTAATGCTTTCAAACAGTTTCATCTCTTAACTAAGAGATCTGTTTTGTGTGGCTTTAGTTTATTTCAAATGCTCACATTTTCTCAGTTTTGTGTTTAAATCTGATTAGTGATGCTACACGTTGAAAAGACATAATCCAGTCTCCCTGAGCTTCACATCCTTATATCAACCACTTTTTACAGAAGTACATTTTAATTTGCTCTGATTACATGATGTAGGAATCAGTATAATGAAGGTAAGCATTTATGAGTCAGTCCTCTTTGGCATCTAAGTCGTATGCTTAACCACTGTTTCATCTCTGGTTGGAAATAATTTACTTATCAGCATAAGATTAATGAAAAGCTTTTATAAGTTTTCCTCTTTTTCACCCATTAGCAGCACTTCTGCGCGCATATGAGGATCTAACTGTGAACTGGGCGAGCATTCCTTTGTAGTATATGCATTGGTGACAGTTAAGAAATGTGCAGCATTTTGATTACTCTTCTCTTTGGTTCCTGAAGTATTCTGTATGAATGAAATGGGCTGCCCATCATCACTACACTTGTCTGCTTGAGTTCGCTGTAAGATTGTGGGGCCAGGACATCTCACCACGTCCTGATGTTGTACGATGTTCTCACGTAGAGGCGCTGGCTTAGACAAACACCTAAGCAAAAATTTTACATGGACAATTGCCTAAGTAAAAACATTTAGGAAAAATACAGGATCATTTTCCACTGTGTGTAAATGGTAAAAAATACTTATTTGATATATGACAATATTCTTAAGACATGTTTTACTACTATTTAGGAAAATTAATCTTTTTCGCCTTTTATTCTTCTCTCATACAATATAGCCCACCTGCAGCATTCCCTCCCTCCACTCCTCTCAGTCCATCCTCCCTACTCCTTATCTCTCCCAGATCCACTGCTACTTCATTTCTATGGAAAGGAACACTCCTCCCAGGGGTATCAACTGAGCATCAACATAACAAGATACAATCAGGCTGTGCATAAACTCACCTAGCACAGCTGGATGAGGTAACCCTGTAGGAGTAAAGGGGCTCTGAGAATTAGGCAATGGAGTCCAGACAACCCAGCTCCCACTGTTAGGAAACCCACAAACACCCCATGCTAAGCAATCCCAGCATGTATGCAAAAGGACCTAATGCAGTCCATGCAGGGTTTGTGATTACTGCTTCAGTCTCTGTGAGAACCTGTGAGCCCTGCTTAGTTGACTTTGTGGGCCTGTGGTCTCCTCAACTTCTCTGGCTCCTACAATCCTTCCCTTCTTTCCTAGGGTTCCCCGACAGCTCTGCCTAAAGTTTAGTTGTGAGTTCCTGTGTCTGTTGTCATAGCTTCTGGAAGAAACCTCTCTGATGATGGTTGGGCTAAACACCAATCTATTTGTATAGTAGAATATCATTGGTAATCATTTTATAGACTTTTTTGATTATTTGATTTTGCTCTTGATCAGTCGTGTTTGGTTTCGCCTTAAGTCTCTAGGTCATCCAGTTTCTGGTTCTTAGTCAGTCAGCCAGTGTCATGCATGGGCTCTGCTATATGGGCCTCCTTAGACAAGTAATTGGTTGGTCACTCCCACAGGCTCCAAGCCACCATTGCCCCAGCACATCTTACAGGTAGGACAGGTTGTAGGTTGAAGATTTTGTGGCTGGGTTGGTGTCCTACTCCCCATACTAGAGAACGCTTTGCCTGGTTACAGAAGATGGCTGGTTCAGGTTCTGTATCCTCCATTTGTTACTAGGAGTCCTCATTAGGATAATCATAATATAAAAACCTAAAGGTTATCAATTTATTGCCTGGAAGATTAATATGATATTGAGTTTAATTTCTTATCTACATTGACTTAATTTTCTTTAATTACCATGTACTATTAGCAGCAAAAAAGCTTTCTATGTGTGAAGTATGAAGTCTGTTCATCTTATCACAGAAACTCACTTTGATTTCCCATCTGTCTTAAGAGTACTATTTTAACTATTTAAATTCTCTCTTTGAGTAAGATCACAGAACAAGATAGTTATTGACTTAATTATTGCTACAGACACTCACACAATAGTCAAGTCATTAAACACAGGTCCATTTTATATTTGTCAAATTGTTTTACTAGTACTATTCTTTATATATACATATATATAACATGTATTGTATGTATCTATGCACATATGTATTTTCATTTATATTCTATTTTCTCCTCTCTATTTTAATATTAGTAAAGACTATGTGCTATTTCTTTGCTTGAAAAGGAGTTGTGTACATTTGAGTAAAATAATTGAATTTTTCCTTTGAAAAACTGCATTATATGATAATGTTTAAATAAGTCTTCTTTGTTGCATACATTCTTAAAGATTATCTATGAAACATTGATACTTCTATTTATGAATCAGAAAGTTACATATCTAGAAAGTTCTATTTCTGCAGTTTAGGTTTTTAAAAATAAAATAAGAACACACAGCTTTATTCTTTCAGTCTTTCTCAAACAATGCATGGCTGCTATACAGTAAGTCTCTTTGTAAATTACTTGGAGTTTCTTATTCTGATATAAACACACGCATAATAATGAGCATTTGATTGAGAAAGCTAAAGTGAAACTTAAATATAAATGGACTTTAAAATGCTATGTTTGAAAACTAAAGTATTTATCTACTAATAAACCATCACTTTGCCCATAATTTTATTTTCTAAATGGCTTAATAACTTGTTTCATATTTGATGAGTAATAACAAGATTTGACAATACTAATGATGTTTTTTATATAATGTTACAGAAAATCTCTTAAATGTCACTTCATACTCTCAAAATCAACTAAACAGGAACAAAATATTAGATGTTTCTGGTATAATAAGAAAATGCTCATTTTATTGACTTTTTGTTATTTCTTTCCTTGAAAGACATAACTAATTCAATACAGTCAGAAAGACATAAATTCCTTTGAGATGCTTTTTCTTCTATTTTCTGTCCCTCTGAACAAGATATTAATGAAAAATACATCTGTCTCATTTAATGTGCCTACTTTTGCTCACCTGAGATATTTAAAATCTTCATTCCATCCACTTTTATCCCTGGTTCTAGCACTTCCTTATCACTGGCTAGTAGCAGCACACAGGCCAGCCACTTACCTTGTGCACCCATTCTCAGAAGTAAACACTGTTTACCAGAGTTGAGTGCATTTCTTGGGTTCATCAAAATTTTTTTTCTCAAATTCTGAAGTCAATGAATTTCTTATATTCTAAAATGTTGAATGCATTTTGCTTTTGGTTTTACAGTCTTTAATATTGAAATTGTCTGTTTTCATATTCATAGGACTAGAAAAATGATTGGGATATTCAGAAAGATATCCAACTGAATTATCCATATATGCCATGCTATTTTCCTGTGGTCACAATTTACATTTGTTCTTCATTGTTGTTCATTTTATTCTGCTGCCTGTGGAATGCTAGAAATTATATCAATTGCATAAAGGGTCAAATTAAGGATTTTCTTCTAGTACTCCATCTCTTCCTGGATTCCTTTTTATTTTTTAATTCAAAGTAACGTTATTGTTCTTGCTCAAGTTTATGACTCTTTAAAAACAAAATGTGATGCCACCCTAAAGACATGTACTGGATGTTTCTCATTCACCTCCCACATACAATTGTAAGAGTCATACATGCAGATACATCTTTGCAGCACATGTGTCATGTAATACAGAGGATGGGGAAGCAACAGGCAGATACTAAGACACTGAGGCTCAACAACAAACATACTATTCCTGTCCTGACTTAGGCACATTAAATCAATGTTTTCCATCCTTCCAATCACCTCATCAATCACAAGCATCTTCCTTTTAGCCATGGCATTTCACTCTTTCTTTGTAATAGTGATGCTTACTGCATGGCAGACCTCAAAACTCACTTGTTTCCCAGGGAAATCAAAGGAAGCTCAGGTTAAATATATATTTAAATAGAACTCTAATCTACAACATAATTACCTGATTAAGCCCAACTAAGTCAACATCATTAGCATGGTAAAATATTAGATTTCGTTCATGGAAGAACAGGTGACACATCTGAGCATTTGGTAACACACGTGTACATTGTCCATATGTCCTATAAGCTACTCTTCAGGCCAATAATGAGCTTTAAATTTCAAAGTTGTCTTCAGAGAAAGGCTTTGAGACCTCTAAGGATGTGAACAAAAAGAAGAAAGTGACAGTAGCTTCCAGTTCTTTTCTTTTCTTTTCTTTTCTTTTTTTTTTTGTTGTTTGTTTGTTCTGGAAGGTTTTAGCTCCATTGTAAAGGCAGAGACAAGAACCCAGAGGTGGACTTTCAGTAGCATTAGCAGTTAAACACAGTTGCTCAATGTGCTCACAGTACTTGGAGGTGTGGACAGAATAAAACAGATCCATAATAATCACTCAAAATGGTGAAAGCAATTCTACAATTTTAGTATGTCTTGTTGTGTGTGTGTATCTGTGTGTAGGAGTGTGTGTCATTGTGAAAGGAGAAAGTCTCCCAACACCAGACGCACTGACGCAGATGCTCCAAAGGTTTCCATGCCTTCATGAGAAACTATGCTCCTGATTTTCCATGGTCATAGTCACCTATGAAGGCTATTTTTACAAAGCTGGGCCCTACCTTTTTCCTTTCTATCCCTGATCTGGGAGACTTCATAGAGTGGTTTACTACGATAGAGGACCGTGAGTTCTGGAAAAACCAGCTAGGTCATCTCAGATCTAACTTTTAGGAGTAAAGTGATCGGAATCCAAGGCACTCTTTGAGCTCCAGTTTTCCTGTCTAGAAAAACTGACACAAACCTAAATTCGCCCCCTTGTCACAGTGCCTTGGTCCTTTTCTGGATATAAACCACTGCATACAGATGTGGAGTTAGGCTGCCTTGTGAGAAGCACAGCCATCCTGGTGATTTCCTCTTGGTGTGTTGTTAGTCTGAAAGTATCTGCCATTATATTTCTCTTTTAACCAAAGGCACTAGGGTTTAAAGAGATCCCTGTGAACTTATAAATATGTCATATTAGGAAATATATTATATAATTGTCACTATACTCTATCCAGCTAGCTGAGTTTTATGGTTCCCTGTGAAAATGCATTATTGGCAGTAACAAAAGAAAAATAAATCAATAAACTACTGATTCATGCAACAACATGGGTGAACTAACACATGCTGACTGACATAAGCAAAGGTCATATTCCGTGAATATACATAGAATAGAACAGAACTATAAACATAGTTCAAATGGTGAAAACTACTTTATAATTTTTCTTTTGTCTTTCATTTTTTGAGATTTTACACAGGGCAGCCAACTGACCACATCATGTAACTGGAAATCTTGGAGCCTGGACAATGTTTAAGGCAGGAACCAAACCTTGACCAATACTTCTTAGTTTTTCATATTTCCTTAAGAAGGGTACACGGAAACTTCTAGGCCATGAAACAGTCTCTCTTCAAATTGGTGTGAGTTATGTCATCACATGTGTTTTTCAAAACTGGCAGACACTTAAAATCTGGGCAGTTCACCTATAAACTATATTTCAATATAGAGTATCATCAGCTATCACTGTGGGTATTTCAATTGTATTCATATCTATGGATATGTGCTGGAATGTTCACAGATGGAAAAATGCATGAAGATTAAGCCTCAAGAAGAACTGTTAGTGACAGAGTGGCCACACTGATGGCACAAAGTCATGCTTTGACAGTTGTAGAAGCTTGTGATCTCCACGTGGGAGTCTTAGTCTCAACACCATGCATGTTTAAATATTTTGCATAACAAAATTTCAGAGGAGAGGCATCATCACAGTTCAGTTTCCCTTTTAAAAAGGAAAACTAGAACCTAACTTGGTCAAATTCTGAGAGCCAGAGAACCAGCTCCTCAGTTCCACCAAAACAGGGATGTCAAAAAGTTACCCCAAAGAGACATTTGTGTCCTTTCATCTGGCTTCAGACGATTGAGCTGTAGACCCCAAGAAATTGAAATTGAAAAGGAATTTGCTGGGGCAAGGAAAAGGCTGAGGCACCGTGCCCGATCTAGAGACAGCATGTCTCCCAGGAAGAAATTTCAGAGGCCAGACAGACAATCCAGATCACCTTGCAGAAGAGAATGGAGCATGGACAATGATAATGGCTGGAACCGCACTTTGACCAGGACTGCTTAGTTAGACAAACCTCCCGCTGTCTATTTAAACCTAAACCTCATGCCAGGTCCCCAGAGATGAACTGGGGGGCACTGGACGTCTTTGCTCCTCTTCTCAATGTGGACACATTAACTAAACTGTACCCCCTGCATTTTGCGCTATAGTTATATGTTTCTTTAGCTGGTCTGTTGAGGACAGGTATCCTAACCTTCTTCACTGGGGATATCAGGGCCCAGGAACTGACTTGCCACTACTTCAGAAACACCATCTTCTTTCTGTAATTTCAAGTAAACAGAGTATTTGCTACCATTGTGTGGAGAAATTGATTTTTAAAAGGTATGCCAGGAAGTCATGAAGGTGCTTAAGAAACGAATTTCGCTCACATTGCTTCGACTCAGTATATGTGGTTCTACCTACCTCCTCTCTACACAGCTGGTAACATTAGCTGTTTGCCCCTTGTTTCCAAATGATTTTTAGGTTTCAACTTTTTACTTATTTATTATTCAGAATTCAGAAGATGAATGAGTGCAAAGATCAGAGAAAGTACTTTTCCTACAACTTATTTCCCCCTTAATACAACAAAACCTTGGTTTTGCTGCTAGTGCCCAACACAAGTTCAGAACACAAGAAAGGAAAGCAAAGCAAGGGCGTTCGGCTGGGGGAGGAGCTTGGCTCTCCAACCTTGCCAGCTACACGAACAGCGATATTCTGCTCAGCTCAGAAAGAAATGGAGATGTATTAAGGAGCACAAAAATTGTCTCGAAGGGTGTGCATCTGCCTGTGTGCTGGGCCTGGGGGAAGGGTTTGTCAGCTGAAGTTCCAGGCAGCCAGGAAAGGTAAGAGGTGTGTAAAATCTGCCTTTCAATGGGGCGGAGGAAGATACTGCCTCTGATGGTCCCAGAGGGTGAATCCCACAGGCGTTATTATCTCCCAAGCCGGTACGTGATTCTCTACAGGAAGCCACATTCAAGAGCAAAAACAACTCTGGGCAGCTGGTTTTCGACGGTTGGGGGGATATTTGTTCTTTGCTCCACAGATGGGGAAAAAAAAAATCAGCGCCTGGCAGCTGCTGATTGGTGGAAAAGAAAATGGTGATAGTGGAGTGGGAAAGAGGATTTGCTGAGACGCCCCTTGCCTTCTCGACCTGTAACTCTTCCTCAGTCGGCTCCTCTTCACACTCACAACCCTTTTGGGTCCCTGCAGGCTTAAAGCAAATGGAAATCTCAGACTGTATGAACAAAAGCAACCCAAAGGGTGTGCACTCCCTCCCCAGGGCCTGGCTAGGCACACAGGCAGTCTCAGGCTGTCCAGCCCTCGGTGCCAGCGTCCCAGCATGTCCCCTGAGGAGGGGTCGCCGAAAGGAACCTGGAACAGGCAGAGGCAGGGAACGAGTGGGGGATGGGCAAGAGAGACAGCAACCCAAGTTCAGCCTTTATAGAGCCAGGGTCCCTGAACTCGAGGTGAAGCTCAGACCATCCTCTCTTCCCTCCTCCTGGGGAGCCTGCTCCTGGTACCGGCAGCCCTCACGCATCTCCATCCCATCCCTTCCCAGGAAAGGGGCGAAAGCACGAGGCAGG
>LOEQ01009974.1:0-28697 GCA_001685075.1 Bramus lutescens | reverse complement strand
CCAGCAGGTGCTGCCCCTGTCCCTGCCCCTCCGCCCAGCGCCTTCCTTCCCCACTGCCATTGAAATAAGATCAGGGGGGAAAAGAGGAGGAATTGAAATTCTGCCGAAGCCAAGGGCGCCGGTAAGTACCTGTAAATCACAGCCGCTCTAGGGACCCCGGAAAGCCCTGGCTAAGAGGAGTCTGGGTGCCTGCAGGAGATCAACTGAGGTTACCTCGGCGGTGGGGACAAGGCTAGCGCGTAGAAAGTACATTACTTGGCTTTCCTCCCGCTGGAGACGTGCCCTTCGATCCTCTCAAAGCTCGAGCGAAACGCCAGGCTGCCTGTGGCACCTGCTTTTTCGAGCGGAAACGCTAGGGTGTTTCTTGTTGGGTGCTGGGTCCTGAAAGCTGGGTGCTGGGCGTTGGAAGAAACGTGATCATCCAACTTTCTTCCCCCACCCCGAGCGCGTTCCACCTTTTATTCGTAGAGTAAGGAGGCTGCCTTTGGCCAGTGATTAATGGAAGTGCTGAGGACACTTGGCAACAGGTGATAAGGGGTTAATGAGCACGGGGTGCAGGGTCTTCCAGCATATTACAGTTAAGGAAAGTGCCCCTAGGTTGAGTGACACTGAAGTGACACTGCTCAAGTGTATGGACAGCGCCTGCAGATAGCAGATAGCTGACTGGCGAGCTAGCGGTGGGAGGAAGGTCTTGCTAGATTAGAAAACCCTGGGCTGCTGCCAGTTGGCCTGCTGCTCCCTTCATCCTGAAGTGAGCAGTTCCCATTCCTCCCATCTCCAAAGACTAACCACTTACTAACCCCCCTCTGGGTCCTTTCTACTCTTGCCCCCCCACACACACTTCAGCTCCCCTCCCCCATTCGTTTTCTAGATAGGCTTTATATTTAGACTGTCGCCTTTGGACCATGGGATCTTGATGGGGTAGGGGACATCCATCTTTTCATGTAACTCCACTTCTCAACTGCTGTAACACCTGCCAGGTGATCCCATCTGGATCCATCCCATCCTTAAGTGACTTGACTTTTTCTCAATTGAGTGAAAAAGCGGAGAGACAAGTAACAGCATTGTGCCCAGTCCTACAAACAAACAAAGAAACAAACAAACAAACAAATAAATAAATAAATAAATAAAAGTAAAACCCAAAAATTGTAAAACGAGTGTACACTTACATAAAAATTGGGGGGGTGTCCCTTTTAATTTTTCAGTGGTTTCTTTCTCGGTTTTTATTCTTTCCACTCTAGCTGCTTTAATCTTGTTTTCTTTTACCCAAATTCTCTAATTCAAAATGTACTGTGTATTTTCTAGTGTGGAAGAAAATACATCTTTAGCCATGGATGTGTTCATGAAAGGACTTTCCAAGGCCAAGGAAGGAGTTGTGGCTGCTGCTGAAAAAACCAAGCAGGGTGTGGCAGAAGCAGCAGGAAAGACCAAAGAGGGAGTCCTCTACGTAGGTAGGTAGTGACACTCTGGCTGATGAGTTGCCATGGCTGATAACTCCGTGCTCGTGTGCAGTGTCGGATTCAAGAGAGTGGCAGGTTTGTGGAGGTGAGAGAGTGTGAGCCTGACTGTTAGTACTCAGAAACAAATGGGAACAATGTTTTCTTTCCTGGGAAAACTTAATTTCGTTACTTAGGGGTTTTATTTCAGTTTTCAATGTTTCTGTGTATGATTACACTGGAATATTCAAAACTGACAAGCTGTGAAAAATAACTAAGAATATGCTTATTAATCAAACCCATTTTTGGCACCAAGCATGGTGGCACATGCGTGCAGTTCCAACACTGGGGAATTGGAGGCCTAAGGATCAAGAATTGAGGGTCATCTTCAGCTACAGAGCAAAGTCAGGGTCAGTCTGGGTTATGTGAAATCCCATAGCAAAACGAGTCCCAAACACTCATGGGAACTTGGCTTCTTTCATTATCACTATAGATAATACTTGCTAATTGTAATGAATTGTAATTTTTAAGGTTAGACTTTAGTATGATTGTATTTAATATATGTAAAAATATACCTGCTTTGGACCGCCAAATAGAAAAAAAAAAAAACAAGTTGTTTGCAGTGGATCTCCTTTAGAGACCACTTGGTCAGTGTGGACACAGAAACCCAAAGAACCTCAGAAGTGTTTGTGTGGTCACATGCCAGATGATGCCTGCATGGAACAATAAACGGTTGATATCTGGTGCCATTTGTGCCTAAGTGTATACCTCAAAGCAGAGGTCAACACTCTTTTTTTCTGTGTCTTTCCATGTGTTCAAGTGGGTGCGTCTTACAAAGCACTTTCAATACTTTGGTGGAAGGAAATGACAGACACGTACACACATTCATCTGCAACAGGGACGCAGGTGTGCACGGGAGCACAGATGCATGACTCACCTGCCCCTCTTTGCTTTTCTGAGCTTTTCCTCCTTCTTTGGGGGCATCACTCTTGGTAGAAGATCCTGGGTAGACATTCAAATGGAGATGGACCAGGCCAGGTGGCAGATATGGCAGAGATGCTGCACCAGGAAGTGTGGAGAGACAGAAGTTGTGCTAAGTCTCCAAGAGTTCAGTGAGAAAATTACCCTTAAAAACATTGCTATGAATGCTTCTTGCCAAGTTCCTAGCAGATCTCCTTCATTCATTCTTGATAGTTTATTTTTATGTTGACTTAACTCCTTTCTACCTTGAAGCATCCTTTCAGAAAGTTGTGAAATGAACAATATAAGAGAAAAGTATGAGTGAGTTAATTGCTTCTTTTGTGAACAGTGAAGTATAATGTTTTAGGTAGAATCCAGAATATAAAAATCACTCATTTGTAGATTCTGGGGGGGCCTTAAGTCTTTCACGTTCTGCAATTACGGGCTCATGACTAATTTTTTTTTACTTCAGTTATTTAATAAATATATCTTTCTAAGTTTCTTTATTTTTCTTTCCTTTTCTCTTTTCTTTTTTTTGGAGACAGGGTTTTTCTTTGTAGCTCTGGCTGTCATGAAACTCACTATATAGACTAGGCTGGCCTTGAACTCACAGAAATCCACCTGCCTCTGTCTTCCAAGTGCTGATATTAAAGGCATGTGCTACCACCTCCAGGCTAGATCACAAATTTAAAGCAAATCTAGAAGTTATTGAATATTGATTTATTACTATTTCTAGATAATAAACAGATTTTATCAAGTAGAACACTTTTATTGTTAATTGTGAGTTCAGCAAATAAATTGCATTTTTCAAAGATTAGTTTTGTTGTTCACTGCAAGGCAATTATATTAAAAAGTATAGTTTTTCAATATGTCCAATCTTATTAAAATTACCTATGTCTGGTATTATATTTTGTTTTTATATTTAATGAATGTATACTTAATAATTTTCTGGTTATGTTCTGGAGTCTAATTAAAAGCTAAACACAAGCTGAATTTAGGATAAAAAGTGAGGTACAAAAATAAGAATTATATTTCTGATTTTTGTCAACTTTTGTTACTGTTCAATCTTATTTTGGCAAATATGTCGCAGATAGTGCCAGCTCTATGGTTTAAGGTGAAAGCCACCACAGGCAGTAAGCAGTGTGGCGGGCACTGTTTCAGTTTGTTATTAAAACAATAAGCTGGAGTGAACTCAGAGGCTATAGAGATGTGAAAGGAAATTGGGTTATGGACTTACTATCATATCAACATAAATTTAATCCAATCTACATTGCTTCTACCTTTAGGATCTTGAGGAGGTTATTTCATGTCTTTCAACTTCCTTTCTTTTCCCACAAACATATAGTTTATAAAAATGCAATTACCTTGCAGAGCTTTTGTGGAAATGTGGAACTGACTACACTTTCATATTTAGGAACCTTGGCTTTTATTAGATAAGCTTTTCAACTCAACAATTACTTTGCCAACATGATTTCTTTTTCAATATATAAAACTATTATCAACAATTAGCCTGAAGGATTAGAAACAGCTTGTATTATAACTATGGCTCAGTGGCTCAGTGTTTGTCTGTGTGCAAGCAGCACTGGGTTTGATCCCTGTATTAGAAAAACAGAGGATAAAAAAAAGATTAGAAGTAATCAAAGAAAAGTTTGAAATTTCACTTCCGTCTGAAAAGCTTGGCAGGAGCATCATCTCAATCCCTTACATCAAATGCTTTGGACAACTGTTTTTTTTTTTTTAAGTAATTGAAGAATTGCCACAGTAATCAATTTGCTGTTACTCTTTGTATTATTTGCATAAAATTTCAATAATCATACTTTAGTTATATAAACAAATGTCAGTGGCATGATATATAATTGGAAATTGAGATTAAAGTCAAAAATTTTTCTTCACATAATGCTAGTTTTATAGTATTAAGTTGAAGAAAATCACCTTCAAATTCTGTGTCACTGTTTGCTGAGCAACACATCCCGCTCTCAGGAGACTTATTACTTGTGCTTAGAGAGTAAGCATGTGAAACAGTGTCATAGAGGGGTTCTCACAGCTGTCACCAGTCTGCAACCTTGTGATTTCCCAAAAAGCAAGACAGGGTTGGGGGCAGGGCACCTCAGCTCATAGAAGCCATGTTGTCCCCCAGCTTCCATATCTTGCTTCTTATTTGCCACTGAGGCCTGCTTTTTAGCTAGATATTATCACTTAGATTTCACTTGTAAATTGAAGGGAAATTATCATTTATAACTTAACTGATAATTATGAAAACAAAGATAAGGTATTATTTTGAGATACAGCAACATCATCAAGACCGTCATTTGTCTTCCATTAAAAAGGCATTCCATGGTTTATCAAATGTTTAATTCTCCCTGCTGCTGAGGCAGAGGAGACAGACCAGGGACCAGCAGTCAGCATTCCTTTCCATTAGTCATGGTCTGAAAGTTTGTAGGGAGTGAAGAAAAGGGATACAGAAGAAAGACACTCTGACACACAAGCTCTTCCACTTCTTGTTGTGCAATATATTCAAATTCCAGTTGTGACTTTAATAGCACTTGTCCCCAACAATACAATTTAAATATCTGTTACTGCACTGCATAAATTAAGAGCAATTATGCAAGGTATGAACTTTGCTGCTAGCTCTTCACCCTCAAAATCACCACACAAATAACCCATTATAATTGATGACTAAGTTAAATCGCTTCTTTTGGAATTCGTTGGTGAGTTGCCACTCTCCATCTGTTATACAATTCTCACAAACAGCAACACCTGTGGGTGTGTTGGCTCTCGTCTCCTGGCAATGAGTCCATGTGGTATTTTACAGAATTGCGTTTCAGAAAGAGAAGGCTGACCAGCTGAGGTGAGGGCACATCAAGGCAGTAAGATGAAAAATGCTGCGAGTAAATGCTTGATGGAAGAAACAGTTGAGGGCTGGAGAGATGGCTCAGAGGTTAAGAACATTGCCTGCTCTTCCTAAAGGTCCTGAGTTCAATTCCCAACAACCACATGGTGGCTCACAGCCATTTGTAATGAGGTCTGGTGCCCTCTTCTGGCCTGCAAGCATACCTACAGACAGAACACTGCATACATAATAAATAAATAAATCTTTTAAAAAAGCAGTTGACTATTCAGAGTGCAAAAATGTATGACTTAATTTTAAATAATTTAGGAATTAGCAATTACCTCATAGACTGGTTAGTGTTTGCCAATTTGACACAGAGTACAGCGCAGATGTGGTCTTTACTGTTTTCCTAGATAGTAAACATGCAGCTGAAGATCTGGAGGTGAATGTATAAGCTTACACTGAGGATGTGAAGTATCGGAAGCCATTGCCTCGGAGGAAGTAATGCCATCTCCACCCCATGCTAAAGGAACTATCAGGGACAGCTCATGACATGAAGCGTTGTGGAGGTTTAAATGAGAATGCTATCCAGAGGTTCATGAACTTGTTTCCCGTTAGTGGAATTAGGGAAGGCATATGAGGTGTGGACTTGTTGAAGGTGTGTCACAGTGGTAGGCTATTAAGCTTCAAAAGCCACCCATCATTCCCAGTGTGCTCTTGGTCTGCTGATTTTGGATCAAGATGCAAACTCTCAGTTCCTGCTGCCCTGCCTTTCCTCTACCACTGTGGACTCTAATCTGCACAATTCTGTAGGACATGAAAAAGATACCTATCCCAGAAGGAATATGCAATGAGAAGAAGACAAGCACTGTTAGAACTACTTCATATGTTACTTTTGCAAAAAAAAAAGTTAATCTACAAAATGTAAGATAAATATTAGGTTTAATATTTTATTATTTCTCAACATACTTATAAATGAATCAGAATGCTTAACAGTTTGAACAATAGCCCCGAGCCTTCCCCTGCCTAAGCAGTTTACCCATCCATTCTTAGGTCCTGTACAGTGCCCCCGCTCTACAGTGCCTTGCACAATGAGCAGTGCCTGTGACTATACACAGCCAACGCACATGTAAAACTCTGGAGCGTGCCCATTCATGTCAGCTCGTGTGGCCTTCACTCTGCTTCTTCTAGTGTGGTGATCTGCCTCGTGCCTTCAGCTTCCGCTATTCCTTCTTCAGCGCTGTGTGTGTAAGAACCAGAGATCTCACCAAGTCTGCATCCTGCATTAAACACAGTGCTCAGGGGCCTTCTGTGAACTATTTCCTGTGATACTTTTACTAAGATAATGATGCAGTTTTTTTTTAATGAAGAGAATGTTGAAACATGGACTCTACTGGGCGGTCTTTATTTTCAAAATGGAAGTTCTTACATATTTTTTTTGTAAGTAGGGAGTTGAATGATCTCCTTTTAAAAGTATAATTTAAAATATATATGCAAATTTCATTTAAGGCTGTGGTTATATATGTTCAAAAACATTTTCCAAATGCTTTAGCATACTTCTGTACTTGTTCTTCGATCTAATTGATCATATTGTTAGATGGTAGATAATGAACATATGAAGTTTAAACAATTTTGGAGCTAGAAACCACCTCTCAGGCTAGGTAGTGTTTGTCAATTTTACTGGAAATAGAGAGAAGTCAGAAGAGGAAATTCCACTGGAGGAATTGCCTGCATGAGATTGATCTGTGGGAATTTCTGCAAGGGTATTTTTCTTGGTTGCTAACTGATGCAGGAGGGCCCAACCCATCCATCCTGGGGAGGTGCTCCTGGGTGCTATGAGAAAACAGGCATGGAGAGCAAGCCAGCAAGCAGTGTTCCCCAAGGCCTCTTCAGCAGCTCCTATCTCCAGCTTCCTGCCATGCATGACTTCCCACTTTGGTTTCCCAAGATGATGCCCTTCTAAACTGCAAGCTGAAATAAACCCCATTTCCAAAAAGTTGCCTTTGGTCATGGCATTTATTACAAAACAGAAGAATTTGATTTGTAACTTAGTTATGTACAGGGAATCATGAAGTTCTTTACAAACATTGCTATCTGTCCTTTGTATTTACTGCGCACTTAGCCTCTAGGAAGCTATGTATATGATATGGGTTGGTTCTAGTTTTTTTCTACTTATTTCCTGTACACTTAACAAGATTTTTTTTCTAAATAGTGAATTTTTAAAATACAGATTGTTAAATTTCTTTCCATACACAAACCTAAATCTCTTTCAGTTTATATGTCTTCATTTCCTTTTATCCTTCACATTCTTCTGTGTGTTGATAGGATTATGGTAGTTAATGTTCCTCTTTGTTCCTTTTCATTCTTTTCTTCATTTTCTTGTCAATATTGGGGATCAAATCCAGGGCCTTGCATATCTGAAAACATTGCTATACCAAGAACTATAACTTCCACTTAAAATTTGTATTATATATATATGTGTGTGTGTGTGTGTGTGTGTATTTAAAACTGTGAATATTAATTGCACAAAATGAGTGGTTTCATATGATCTTCTCATACATTCATTTATTATACTAGGTTTATACACACCCTTCTATTGCTCAGTTTTTTTCATTGTTTGTAGAGATGATCCTTTTTCAAATTCCATTGTGATTACTCATTGTTCATGGTACTGTTGCATAAGGATGTTTTAATGTAAGTATGTAACACATGATCGTTCACGATGCTTGTATTCACTTTGATCATGTTTCCCCATTAGTCTATGATTCTTTCTCTCCACATCTTTAGTAGTGCCCTCTTACTTTTGTGTCCATTTAAAAAAACCCATTCCATAGTGCACATATGAGAGAAAAAATGATGCCATATTTATCTTTGTGAGCTGGCTCATTGCACTTACCATGATGACTCATCCATTTTCATACACATATAATTTTATTATTCATTATGATTGAGTAAATTAAGAAATTCAGTACAGGGAGAATTCCGAAAAAAAATTATAAACGGAATTTCCAACCATGCCACTTCTGTGTAAACACCAGAGTCAGCATGGAAAAATGATATACTGCATACCCATGCTTATTTGACCACTCAAGCGCAGCCCATTATGGAATCAGTCCAGTTACTCACCAATGGATGAATGTGAGGAGAGCCTCTGGAACATATCAAAACCAGAGCTTTTCAAGTGAGCCTCAAGTCTACAAAAGCCATATAACTCTGAAGGTATGAATTATATTGAAAAACTCAACCCAGAGAGGTCATGATTGAAGTGCTTTACAGACTTACTTTTAGTAATATATGCAATAATTATTTGTTTAGTAATGGCTAAGATGTAGGTGAGGTTTTTATCTTCCATACAGTTTGATTGTGCCCATAACATGCTCTTACTTAATATTAGACAAATCACTTAATTATGATTTTTCCTTATGCATGAAATGGACACTGAAAGGCTACTTCAGAGTTTAGGTGTGGTGAAGCTGGACTAGAGGTTGGGCAGATGTTGGCACTTTCTTCCCTTCTGCTTGTCCGTTGGAGTTTGGCCAGGCTTTATTCTGTTGTGTTTTTACAGCATCTGCAGGTCTGCACATAGAGTCTTTCTAAGTCCCGTGATTTCTCACCTTTCCCTTTTATAAACTGATACCAAGCATCACGCAAGGGTTAGATAAAAAGTCATTATGCTTTGTGAAAATCTTTTTTTTTGAAAATTAAGTTTTATTTATCTGATACATAAAGGCACAAAATATCTACCTATCAATGAGACCCCTTGTGATGGTTCTTACATGTTTACATTGTGAGATCAGACTACACGTCTCTGTCACCTCGGATATGTCAGATCTTGCTGGGTATGGTGACACACACCTTCAATTCCTGCATTAGAGAGGCAGAGGCAAGCAAATCTCTTGAGTTCAAGGCCAGCCTGGTCTACAGAGCGAATTCCAGGACAGCTAGGGCTGTGCAGAGAAATCCATGAAAAAACAAAGAACAAACAAAACACTTATAAGATCTTTATGACAAACACCATTAAACTCTCTTGTAGCGTTTTGAATTACCTCATACCCTGATGCTGTCTGTGATCACCTCACTGGAATAGCACAGAGTTGCATACTGCTGACTAACTAAACTCTCTGCCCATTAATTATGTTCTCCGATCTTCCCTCCTGCACTCACCTGGAGAGGCCTCTGCTGGCTTTCATGTGTTCTGGTGGCTGAATCTCCCCAGTTTAATGAGTTTTGTGCGTGTTTGGTTTTGATTGTCCTTTGAGGCTGTCTTTGTATATGAACTTCAAAATATTGAGATGGTTTAATTGGCTGATTGAAAATCCAAGGACAGCTTAAGCCTTATGCATTCAATTTCTTTGTTTTTAGGTTCCAAAACTAAGGAAGGAGTGGTTCATGGTGTGACCACAGGTAAGTTGCACTGGTTTTTATCCTGGGGTGATATCTAAAATGTCCTCTACATAAATTGCACCTTATGCTTATGGTTCAAAATGTAGCTGTCAAAACCACTGTCTACAGAAGAACACTGGTCAGTTTACTTTTTATATACCTATTTTTTTAAATTTGTTTTGCTTTGTTGAGACTCAGTATTGCTATGTAGGTCAGACTGGCTTCTGCTTCAACCTTCTAAGTATTGGTATTATAGGCATGCACCAATGTACCTCACATACTGGCTTTGTTTAAATCTTATTGTTCATAAAGTATTTTTAAATAGACAAATATGGATTAAAGATTTATATCTAAAATGTCTAATGATTAAGAATGATGACTTTAAATTTGCCAGCCATACTTATTCTTAATGGTTTGGTATTTGAGTATTTGGCTCAGAAACAGACAAACAAACAAACAGAAAGGCCACACGATAAATAAAATGTAATAATACTATTTTCTCAAATATTTTATATTTTATATAAACATTTCTCTAATGTTTGGTATTTGGATCATAAATTATACTGATTATAACATTTCCTCTGTGATTAAGGGTTCTTTTCAGAAGATATGCTTAGGAGTATGTCATTTTAAAAATTCTATATAGTTTTTTATTTATGTCCACTTGACACAATTTCAGAAGGAATTTCAATAAATCTAAAATAAGACTTACAATAAAGGAGAAAACCGGCAAAGATGATGTAGTAATGTGGGGAGGGAGGTGTGTAGTAGAGTGATAAAAGGTTAGGAAAGCAGATCAGATGGGAAACAAATACAGTCGAGTTGCCACAACTGTAGCCATACTTTCTAGTGTGCATTCATCAGCATTAGACTTCCTGCAGTGGAAAGAGACCTGTCAGGAATGTAATTGATATTACAAGGAAACCTTGGCCATGATAAAATAATGCAACATAGCAAGTGCCCATCAACAACCTGTAAAACAGAAACACAGAAAATATTCCTCTTACTTCAGTATGGGAAATATGCAAAACCCAGAGTCAGACCTTAATTCAAACTTTTATTTATTCATTTATGTATTTTTTATTTATTTTGCATTCCAACTACAATTCTTCCTTCAACCCCTCCTCCTGTCCATTCCTCCCCCCCCCAACAATTTACCCCTCATACACACCTCCCAAAGAGTAAGGCCTCTCATGGAGAGTCAACAAAGCTTGGCACATTAAGTAGAGGAAGGACCAAGACCCTCCCCTCTGCATCAAGTCTGAGCACTGTATCCCACCATAAAAAAAAATGGGCTCCAAAGAGCTAGCTCATGCATCAGGGATATATCCTGGTCCCTCTTCCAAGGGCCCCTCAGATAAACTAAGCTACACAACTGTCTCTCACAAGCAGAAGGCAGAGTTCGATTCCATGCAGGCTCAACAGCTATCTGTCTCGAGTTTGGGAGTTCACATGAGTTTGGTTCAGCTGTTGCTGGACAGAGTCATGATCCTAACCTCACTTGCTCATTTAATCCCTCCTCCCAGTGATACCACTCTTGGACATATTCCCAAAGGTCACTTAGTCATACCACAAGGAAACCTGCTCACCAATGTTCATAGCAGCATTATTCATAATGCCAAAGACTGGAATTAACCTAGAAGCCCCTCAACCAAAGAATGGATAAGGAAGATGTGGTACATTTACACCATGAAGTATTATTCAGTTGTGAACAAAAACCAATGACATTATGAAATTTCCAGGCAAATGGATGGAACTAGAAAAATTCGTCCTGGGTTAAGTAACCCAGACTCAAAAATACAAACACGGTATGCATAAGTGGATGTTAGATGTAAAGCGAAGGATAACCAGACTACAGTCCGTAGCTCTAGAGAAGCTAGGAAACAAACAGGACACTGAGAGGGCCACATGGACCCTGGGAAGGGGAATTAGATGAGATCACCTGAGCAAATTGTGGGCAAGGGAAAGTGGTAAAGGAGAGGAAATGGGACTTAGAACATGAGGGAACAGGATGGTCGAGTCAGGGGAGGGATGGAGTGGGAGAGCAATGAAAGAAATATCTTGATTTTTCTCCATTATGGGGAGAAACCTGGTGTTAGGGAAATTCCCATGAATCCGCAAGGATAACCCTAGTTAAGACTCCTAGCAATAGTGGAGAGGGTGCCTGAACTGGTATTTCCCATAATCAGGTTGGTAAATAACCCAACTATCATCGTAGAGTGTGCATCCACTAACTGTGAAACCAAATGAAGCCAAGTACCAAGCTGAGTTCCAGGAATCCAGTCCACTTTTAAAAAAAAATTTTTTTTTATTGCTGTGTGATTTTCTGCTAGAGTTTTCTCATCTATGAAAGACTGTGTTTTTCAGTGGCCCTTTCCTGAGAGACATTTGTCAGGGAAGAAAAGGGCTTCATCCCTTTTCACACAACCTTCTAATAAAGAATGAGGCTGCAAAAGAAAAATTGAAGCCCGGGAACACAGGCTCAGAGATCACAGAGCTAACACCCTCTCTCTCTTGTTGACCAACAGGAAGTATAGACAGTGAGACAAATAAATAGGCTGCTTGGTTTCTGGAGGCTGAAAGAAAGGCAAACGTCAGCACAAATATAATAAGACACAGAGATTAGACAGGCGGAGAGTATCATGAAGAGGCCCACTCTAGAGTAACGGTGTTCCTGTTTTGGTAGTTGAGGGAGAAGCAATGTGGTTTACAACACAGGTAGCAAGTGGTGAGGTTCAGAGTCTTCTGTGGTGACAGGCTGCAGAACTCTCTGTTGGCAAGTCTGGAAATTTTTAGTGTTCCTCTAAATAGCAGGATGTAGGACATGAGTTTTTAATGTTGTGTAGAAAGAGAGTGGGAGCAAGGGAGGGAGAGAGGGGGTGTTTATACAATAAGCAATATTTTACTAATATTTTCTAAGGAATAATAGAAAGTTTGCATTTCCATAGTTTAATAATGCTGAAAATTATACATACTGTATTTTTCTATTTCTTTAGTCTACTGGAGAATTCAAGATATCCCACAGTAAATAAACGCACATAATATGGTATAGCCCAGGGATCTTGGAAGGGTCACTACTGAAGCTTCCTCTCGGTACTTACCGTATCAAATGAATCTAGTGTTTCACAAAACTCTACGAGAGACTCTGTTAGGCCACAAGGACACAGTGATGTGGCTGCAGCAATATGAACTGTCATTCTACTAGTTAAATACTCTGGCAGTGGTAAAATATCAAATGTACTGTCACAGTTAGTCTGGCGATGAATAGATGCATTGTCAAAAAGATGCTGCAATAAGTACCATTCCTCCCATTGCCTATAAATAAAATGCTTAATTTATGAAGTAATATTATTTAATATAAAACACGAATTTCAGTTATACGGACAAATGTTTTTGGCAACCACCTCAATATGAGAATAGAGGAAGAGTTGGTGGTTTATTGTGCTGGGTATAAGTGCCCATTTCAGGTGCATCATACCCACTCAGTGATATTTCCATTATTGTTAGTAATGTTTACACAAAGAAGAAAGAGACTCCCCTGCAGCTTGCACCCTTACCTACCACCATTAAAGTTCCCCCAAGTTTCCCACCATAGGTTTTCAGCAGGAATATAAACTAAGAAACTTCGGTGGTAACTTTTCTACTTATCAAATCCAAAGAAAAGAAAATCTCTCAGTCAGATTATCCTTCAAAATAAATGTAGAAAACATCTTAAATTCTACCATTTTGATTTCATGATGTTTCCGTTGCCAGTGTATGTGTCATGTGGCAGGAATATAAGAATACATTTCATTAGATTTATTGAAAGACATCTCTGAAGTTGTTTCAGAATAAACAGTGGGGCTGCAAAACGGGCTCAGCAACTGGGAGCTGTGATTGCAGAGGATCTGGTAGGATCCCAGCTCCCACTTGACATCTCGTAAGCATCTCTAACTCTAGAGCTTGGGGAACTTAATCCTCTCTTGACTTCCAAGGACCTTGCATAGATGGAGTACACACATATATCTACACACACAAAAGACCTGTGCACATAAAAAAGTACAAAAATTTTGTAAAAACTTAAAAATAATGATGAAAAACCTTATTTATATAACTATAATGTGAGGTTTCATGAATATTTTATTTAATTTTTCACTTTATTATTGTATGTATAATAACTTTATAATTAAAATTTTCTTTTAGCAACTAAATAATATATAAATCTAATGATTAAAATTAATTTGGACGTTAAGTTTGGCATTAAGTTCCTTTTTGGTAAATTAAAAATTGCTTGTTAAATATCTGCCAATGCATTATATAAGGAAGGAACAAGAGAGCTGTGCCCATGATTTTAAAAAGCTTAAAACATAGAGACAGATGTAGGTAGACATATGGTAAATTTTGATAACATTCTCAGTGTTTGCCACTAAGATACAGCCAGAAATTCGTGGGGCCATGGAGAAAGAAGGAGCCTTTTGCAGGTCTTTAACAGGCTATGACAGTTGAGTGGATTAAAACAGAGAAACTAAGTGGAAGAGGGCTTCTGATCAGATGGAAGTCTACTTACCAATTAGACAAGACGGACACATTGGGATGAACACAAGTCGGTTTGAATTCTACCATGTCTGTTGATTGGGAGGTGTGCTGGCTGGCTTCATGTGTCAACTTGACACAAGCTAGAGTCATCAGAGGAAGGAGCCTCAGCTGAGGAAATGCCTCCATGAGATCCAGCTGTAAGGCATTTTCTCTGTTAGCGATCAATAAGGGAGGACCCAGCCCATTGTGGATGGTACCCCCCTGGCCTGGTAAGAAAGCAGTCTAAGCAACCCTGGAGAAGCAAGCAGCACCCCTCCATGGCCTCTGCATCAGCTCCTGCCTCCAGGATTCTGCCTTGCTTGAGTTCCTGTGCTGACTTCTATCAGTGGTGAATAAAGATGGGAAGTGTAAGCTGAATCAACCTTTTCCTCCTCACCTTGCTTTTTGGTCATGGTGTTTCACTGCGTCAATGAAAGCGCTAAGACAGTAGCTAAGTACTCTTGATCCTGATTATAAGGTCTTTAGCCACAAAATAAATGTCATTTATTGAATGAATAAAACACGAAAAGTTTGTCTCCTTTTGCACTTTAAGGCAGTGTCAGTGAGTAGATAAACTATAGACCTTAAAGTCAAAATATAGTCCTACAATATTTATGTTTTTATCTTTTTAACCACATATATTATCAATACCGTATGTTGTCATTTTATAATATTGTTTAAAATGGGAATCATGTATAATATGCACTTACTGTACAATTTTTGTGTTTTAAAAACAGATTGAAGTTTTTATTTAAATAAAGATGTGTGCACAAAATGTAAAGTTTATGGCTGGCAGAAAATATGAATACGTAAAAAGACAAAACCTATTTTGCTTTGTTTTGAGTTGTTTTAACAAGAAAATATTAATCTCATGCAAAACTTTTTGTCATATTCTTGGAAGAAAAATAATAACCTGAAACAGAATTCAGTATGATTCCAGTGATGTTTAAAAACAAATTTTCTAATATAGCGCTGGCCTGGCCTTTAAAATTAGACTGGATTCTCAGTGCTCTTCAGGAAGCAGACAGAATGACAGGGAGCTCATAGGCAGACTTTACAGAGCTCAAACCTAAAAGGCACAGAGTTGCTTATGTGGATGCTGGTTGCAGTGTGCATGACCTTCATGCTTCCTCTGTCTGCCTGGTCTGAGGGATAAGCCCTGTGCCTTTACAAATAATATAACTTCAATTACAGAACTTGTCCCTTGTAAATTAATTTTCTTTGCCCACATTATTAGGTTAATGTTCTTGTACTGAAATCTGTACAGTTCAGTAGTCACGTGACTGGCTGATGTGCTGTGACTCCTCGGATTATGAGGATCCAAGCTTCTCAGAGAGTATGTGAAGAAAAACATATGTTATTTGCTTATGAGAAAAACACACACGGAGAGTATGAACTCAAACAACCTAACCCTGAAATCTGGCACAAAAGCAAAAGAAAAAAATGTAGAGTAAATGAAAGGTAGACATGACATCCATGTTGATAAGAACTTGGAGACATCAGGGTTTATAGATATAAGATGTAGAGGTTCAGGTACAGACAGGTTCTTTTACTTATTGTTTTATTGTTTTACTTAGCATTGTTTAAGAAGTGGAATCTCTTGCCTTTCACTTCTTGTGCAGAACTATGGAGTTAAGCGAAACACATTTTATTTTATTTTGAGTTCTGTTTTACACACACACACACACGCACACACACACACACACACATGGAACTGGGAAAGACTAGCTTAACAATTAGGTGTCCTTCTAGGATGACACAGAGAATTTTTTATATGAAAATAAGTCTTTGATTATAAATACCTTTTAAACTATTTGTAGAATCTTCACTGAACTTTAACTTGTCTAAAGAACATATTAAATAGCCATAATATAAGTGTGCTCTGTAAATCTATTTTCATATTTACTAAAATTTTAGCTTCCTGTTTCCATTAAAGTGGCTGAACTTTTGTCCCAACGGGTTTGTTTGACTGGAGAGATGGCTCAGTGTTGAGGAGCACTTGCTGCTCTTCCATAGAACCAGAATTATGTTCTCAGCATCCTGCTGGGAAGCTTTTATCCTCCTCTAAGGTCAGCTCCAGGGACCTGACACCACCTTCTGGCATCCTTGTGCACTTGCAAACATGTGCGCGTACCTGGGCCCACCAGACACAAATACACTTAATTAAAAATAATAATCATAAAACCATCATTTTCCTCTACCATGTCCTCACCTGTCATTTATCTCCAAAACATACAGGGAGCATGTATGAGCACTTAGCGTCCCATTATCAGAATTGCTTAAGGCAACACTCGCTTTAGATTTCAACTGTTTTGGATTTGGGGATAAGTTCATACCTATAATGATATATATGTCTTGGCAATGGGACCTAGGTCTAAACTTAAAATTCACTTATATTACACATACCTTTTATGTATTGTCTGAAGGCAATTTCATACTCTGTTTTAGAATAATTCTAAGCATATATCAAAGTTCATGGTGTGAAATTTTCTACTAGTATTAAATTGGGTCTGCTCAAAAGTTAAGGATTTAGGAACATTTTTACTTTTGTGTTCAAAGTAATGATACTGGATTGTGAGACATGTTTGCCCAGAGGGATAATGGAAGTGAACTTGGTAAATGAGATAAAAGCTTTGGTACTGAAAGTGAATAGGACTGAGATGCTTGGACTGGCAACTTCACACTACACCAGGTGCATGGTTTTCTGTCCATTTGCCTCAATGCAAACCAAACCTTGCTTGCTTTGTGTTGCAACTAAATGTTCAGGATTTTCTAAGCTATGCATAATTATAGCTCAGACCCTGTCTTTGACTGAAACAGGTCACTTTTACCTTGGTGTCTTGTTCTTCCACTCTTGTTGCCTATGGTATATGTGTCTATAGTGTTGACAACTGATGGAAGAGTAGTTATTTAAAGTCTGTCACACCACCATCTTTTAATATGGTGTTGCTCTTGATTTTCCTAAGTGGCTGAGAAGACCAAAGAGCAAGTGACCAATGTTGGAGGGGCAGTGGTGACTGGTGTGACAGCAGTCGCCCAGAAGACAGTGGAGGGAGCTGGGAACATTGCTGCTGCCACTGGGTTCGTCAAGAAGGACCAGATGGGCAAGGTAAGTCTGCCTGTTTTACACTACATTGATAAACTCGGAACACCACCATCCTTCACATATATCAGAAAGCAGCCACTGGATATGCATGGGGGGGCACTGCATTTTTATAGGGTTTTTTTGGTCACACTATTAACCCTGGCAAATGCCATGCACACTGCACAATATCCCTGATTGTTTTAATTTCTGGAAGAAAACTACAGAAATGAACAGTATCGTAAGTGCTAAAATATTGGTGACATTTCAGAAAGAATGGCTGCTTTCATGTGAATGGTGGGTCTGGAATTCCTCTTTGTAAGAACAGCAATTTGTTACCATTCCTAATTCCTAAATTTCAAGGATGAAGATCTTTTATTTGATTTCTTTGTAACGACACCATCTCTTACTAAATGACATATTTGCATATCAGATATCAACTCATTACAAAACACATGCTTTTGCAAACTGAGACTGAGAGTGCCTACCAAACCGAGATCATAGTTTCATATGGTGATTTCTAACCTCCAGAATTTTAAATTTGTTTCTGGATAAATGTGGGGCTTTGACATATTCTAGGTATAGCAATGGAGTCTCTTATCAGAAAAATGCACAATCACATTCATATACCAAAGGACGAAAGGAAGGCTGTCAACAGAACCTCTATTTAAAACTATTTCCTGATTTTACAATGAGGAATGTGGAATTTGTAGAGGGAAGTGAGTACCAGGTTCCTGCAGCCTGTTGGAGTTACCTTGATGGCCCTAGCTAGCACACATCTATCTATCTGAACTATCACTTCCCTGGTCATGGCCAACACACAGCTTCCTCTGATTGAATTATGCAATAAAGGAGTGAGTAGAAGAATTTGTTGCTTTCGATGTAGGAAGTTTGGGAAGCACGTTTCTTTCCATTTCTCAGCTTTCTTGCTCTTAAAATCTGCAATGTAAATCACAAATGGTTCATTAAAGCACTTCACATTAACTTGGGCTCGTTTTCTACCTTTTAAAATACCAGTCCTCATTTTAATATTCTAAAGCAGAAATCTACCAATGTTATAAAATGAAACATTTCCAGATATTTCTCTTTGGGGTATTGTAAGTTCTTAAAGTTTCCTAGTATAAAAATGAAGCCATAAACATAGAAATTGGAGTAAGAAATTGATATAAAACCCAGTGGATTTGGGATTAAAATGGTGGATCTTCATGCTATACTGGTCATTTGCTAGGCATGAAAGCTTGTATGTGTGTGCTCCCGCGCGTGACTGTGGTGTGTGTGGTTTTCATGTGATTTTGTATATGTGCGTGTGAGTGTATATGTGGCATGCATGTGTATATGGTGTATGTAGTGTATCTGTGGTTTGTGTTTATGTGTTTGGTTCACAAATCCATTTTTGCAGGCATGTATGGAGGCCATAGGCTGTTACTGGGATCTCTTTCTCAGTCAGTTCTCCCAGGATTTACCTGCCTTTGTTTCCTAGTGTTGGGTTTGCAGGTGTGCTCTGTCAAGCTGTGTTGTTCTCCATGTGGGTGATGGGTATCTAAATTCAGGACCCCGTGTTAGTGCATCAGTCACGTTACCCAGTGCACCAACTGTCTAGCTCCTTTTATTCATTTTTTCTTTTGTTAGAAATAGATCATTTTCATACAAAGTATTCTGAATATAACTTCCCCTACCCTAACTGCTCCCAGTTCCTCCCCATCTCCCTTCCCATCCTCATCTGCACCATTTCTGTCTATCCTTAGAAAACAAACAGGTAGCTAAGGAATCATATTATAATAGAGAAAACTAAAGCAAACAGGAGGAAAAGAGTCAAAGAAAAAGGCTGAGAAATCCACATGGACACAGAGGCACACACATTTGCATACACAAGAATAACCCCCTCCCTACCAAACCCTCACAAAACCAGAAGTCATAACTTATATGCAAAGACCTGTAACATTAAGAAAATGCCCTGACACAATATTATGGGGCAAAGGACATCTAAAGATGCCACTGTGTTTGTTTTGTGTTGACCATCTGCTGCTGGGCGTGGTGCCTGCCCTTAACCGTGAGTTTCTCCAGTGAGACTCCCTTGGAGAAAGCTAAGTTTTCGTTTGCAAGTGGTTATAAACTGGAGAGAGCTTCTGGGTTGGGGTGGGGGAATGTGTTCACTTCTCCTTTCTGCTCTAGGGTTCCATCTGGTGAAGACTTATGCCAACCCTATGCATGCATGGTGCCACAGGCATATGTGGGTAGGTTCTGTTGTGTTTAGAAGGCCTTGTTTTTATGGTGTCCTCCATCCCCTCTGGCTCTTACACTCTTTTGTCCATTTTTAACCCAAGTTATTTATTTCCTTTCTATTGAGTAGTTCAAGTTCATTAAAAAAATTAACACCTAACAGATGCATGGTTCACAAACTGATTCTTCTATTCTACAGGATATTTCTGTACTCTGAGAGTTGTCTGATTTGCAGTGGAGAAGCTGAGAGTCTCATGCCATTTGATTTGTGTGGTTTTGTAGCCTTTAGTGTTTTAATCTGATCCAAAAATAATATTGCTCAAACCAATGTCAAGAAATTTTCCTTTATGTTTTCGTATATTATTTTCAAGGTTTGAATGTTGTGTTCAATTTTCCCTTCTGCATGTGACTGTCCACATTGTCAGTGATGCTTGCTTAAAGTTCCCTAATGCAGTTTTTGCTGCTGTGTGCTTTTGATACATTTGGCCAAGGTTGACTGATGTCCAGTCTGTGGGTTTATAGGTTCTCTGCCCCATTGCATGCATTATGTGACTGTTTTTATGCCAGTACACTATTGTTTTGTTACTCCAGCTTTGTGACAGTTTGTGAAATCTGTCATTCTAATGCCTCCAGTTATAAATCTGAAGTATTGGTATGATTACTTATTGTTCAAGGTGACTTTGAATATTTAATGTCCTCTGATTTGACTCTTCTTGGTTTAGGGCTTTTTGTCTGTGTCTGGAAGATGTGGTACTTTAGTTGGGACCAGAGACACACCTCAGATCTAAGCTGTTTTGGCCAAAGTGAACTTCTGATGTTGTTGATTCTACAGATCCATGAATATAGGTTATCTTCCTATTTACCTCTGTCTTCTCAATTTTTCATCAATGTTTTACAATTTTTAGTTCTCAGAAACTGTAAAACTTGCATTAAATTTATTTCTAGGGACTTTATTTTTGTTGATGCTTTCAATGCTATTAATACTATTTAAATGGAATTATTTTCTTTCTTAGATGCCTGTAAAAATGCTTCTTGATTTTGCATATTGAGTTTATATCTGAAACTTTACTGTATTTATTTATTAGCCGTTTGGTGTACTATTTACAGTTTTTGCATATATATCAATAAGCACATATAACACACACACACACAGCTACACACACATACGCTGTGCTGTATATGCACAAACAGGGATAATCACTGGCAACACCAAATGTGGAAAATTTTATAAGTGACTAAATAATCGATAGACTTGATCTACATTTAACTGTGTAGCAAAGCTTATCAGTTTCTCCAAACTTGTTCAGTTGATAGTTACAATAGAAATTGGCCAATACACACTGGCAGAAATGCAAACTAGGCATGGTTTTATGTACAGAAGATCAGTCTATTCTCCATTTTGACTGAGAGAAAGATCAGGTTGGATGGAGAATATTGGACAAAGGAAGTTACAGGAGTTCATACTGTTGAGTAATGGTACAGTGCTTACAGCTCAGAGCTAATCACTGGAGCATTTGGTTGGGACATCTGGCCAGTCTGTCTTCTACAGCTGCTCGATGGTGTTCTGTACGGGGATGCTGTTCAATGTGACTATTGCTAAATAAATACATATTTCTTTTATTCAATTTAGAGCATTCTGAAAAGTTGTAACCAGACTTTTAAAAACATTTTAAAATGTGTGAAAGTACTGCATCAATTGTGGAGCTGCTGCCCTGCATGCATGATGTGGCTCTGCCTCTTATCGTGTCCCTGTTATGCATTGACCTAATCCACACAGTAACTCACTATTTTTATACAAGTAAGCTTGAAGCACCAAGGCTCAGGAGTATTCATTATGTTTTTCCAAAATCAAAAGGAAGTTCTGAAGCATTACTAATTTTGAAAATTTTCACCAATAGAGTATGAATAAAAGTTAAAAAACCTGTATTTCAATGCAGAATAAGATATGTGTAGTCTATAATCAGTCCTTAATTCATAAGTGGGTGGCTAACTAAGTGTGTGCTGGGTGAAGAAGACCAAGGCAGAATGAACAGTGTCAGGAGTGACATGCTCTGTAATGTTTATTGCATCCCTCTTCCTGCCTCCTGTTAGCATGACTGACATATGCAGCATCAGGCAGACTAAATTTTAAACACTGAAACAGCTCGATGAGAAGACATGTGCTGAGCTTAGGTGAGTCATGTTATCCCCATCTCACTAAGCAGCCACCAACTATAGGCAGCCTTTCAGGTCTCTCTGAAGAAATGCACAGATTACCAGTGACATCAAATGTCAGGATTAATGAAATACTCCCCTGCACAGTAAATTTTTCTCCTTCAGTGTTAAATAATGGTTAATGTAATACATCATTTAAAACCATTAGGATTTTGAGTCCTATCAGTCCAGTTGAAGATAGTCAGCACATTTGTTAAAAACATTCAAACCTAAATGAAAGCTTTGTGATACAGTGAGTGACCTGCCCTCTGTTTGTTGTGGGAGTGGAGTCCACAAATTGCACTGAAATCTTAAAGCCTTATAATAGGCCAAATATGAAAAACACAATTTATTCAATTGATTTGCTTCAAAAGAGATATTATCAGTAATATTTTTGCAATGTGATTCATATATAACAATATTTTTACTAAAATGAGAATCTGCTGTGATTATATGCATACACAATGCATATGTTGTGTAAACATTGTCCCCACTTAGAAACACATCTGTGAGATAGCTGTGATGCTCCTGTCACTGTTTCATTGGACATATATGGATGAAGATGAATTGTGAATCCTAGTGAGCTTATGCAAACAAGGTTCTAAATGCGAAAGCTTTCTGTTATGACCTATAAACTGTTACAGGAAAATAGACTTACTGGGCTTTGGTTATTGCTGGAATTCAGTAGCACTGTGTAATTTGCTCCTATGTGCTGGGTATGCAGACGACTCAGCAGGGGACACATGAATCATGAGTGCCTGACCCCTGCCCTGAAGTATGTAGGGCAAGAGATAAGATTATCCCTAGTATCAAAATCTGGCTATAGTATGTACTTACCCTAAGTTTATATATATTATAAGAAAGAGAATTTTTATTATACCAAATAAATACTACCTCTTGAATAAGTGTTAGGCTGGGTTTTCGTCAGAAGTTTATGAAGTAATCTTAGACAAATAATAACCATATATTTCAGCTGTTTAGACACAAGGGCACAAAACTTCCACTAAGTTCTAGGTTTTAGTGGTTACAGTCTGCCAGCATGAAACCTTCAGCAGCATAGACATGAATAAAAATATTCAAATGCTAGATCATAGATATTGCTGTATGTAGGAGAAGTGCATTCCAAGGCCAACATGGTAGCATGACCTTAATTATTCCAGTGAACAGGTACAAGCTATACTATGTAACTCATCCATTTCTTCCTAAATGCTGGCAGAGGTTGGAATTCTAACAAATGCTTCATAATAGCAATTACTGCAGTTTCATGAATTGGTCTTAGTTGGACACATGTGAACATTTATTTGCAATGTCCCTTTACATACAACTATTATGTAATATTTTTGATAGGGTTTCATTGAGCTTCTACCATTATATGTAAGGTGGTTTCAAATTTATATGATTTTGTAAAATTTATTTTGTATATTAAATGGATAAAACATGGTATACTCGTCTTCACACACACTCTTAAAATCAATCAAGTTAACATGTCTGCAGTTTCATAATGTTACTTTTATTTATTTTTTAGTAATGGAAGCTAAAATTTACTCTCTTGGAAAATGGCTTGTATACACTCAATATTAGCTATTACCTGGACACACTCAATATTTGCTATTGTCTTTACATTCATGAGCTCTCTATGGTTTGTTTTCATTTTAATCTCTTTCCTGTCTAACCCACATTTTCACTCTGTAAGAAAATGACAGACATCGATAGCATCTACATATTGAAGCAGAAAATGATAAGATATGTTTGTATATTATGACTGTCATTAGTTAGTCTTACCCCAAATTCAAAAAGGAAGACTTTGACTCTAATCCCATGTAAACATAGATTGTATTGTCACTTGTCAAAAGGAGATGACAGAAGGTGTCGTATGATTCTCCAAATATTCAAAATGGACAATTCAGGATGAAATACAACTGCTTGATATTTTCAAGAGCAGAAGTAAAGTAAATGAGATCAGTTTGGTTTTGCATGGGAATATATATTTATGAAAACTGAAATTGGATGATACATATCATAAATCTAATCATTCTATTAGGAGAAAATGAATTGTCAAATCTAGTATGAAGTAATTACCTCATGAGAAATTTTATTACATTTTCTAACAATTTTTTAATTTTAATTTAAAGATACCCCCAGTGTAATGGAATCATTAAACAGATATTTGCAACATTTTCATAGTAGTCTTTAATTCCCATTGAAGTTATATTGCATATTTAAAACAAGCAACAGAGTCAGGAACCAATGAAAACAAAATAACTGAAAAATAAGAAGAGGTCATATATATTTTAGCTTCCTTTTTCCTTTTCTTTCACTGGTGTTTGCTAATAAAAACAGTATGTCTAATTTATTTGGAACTCAGTTCACACGAATGAATATAGTTGTAAGTCGGTGTATACAAGGAATAAAACAAATGTCAGATTTTTACTATGCTTGTGGGGGTCTAAGTTTGAAAATTTACAGTAGTGAACTAACAGCAACTCACACACACACATACACATGCAAACCTTTCTGTTTTATTGTTGCATATCCACAAAAAATGAGAAATTTCCATTTTAATATGTTATTTCTTGTCATACAGCTTTAGGGAATACATACTCAGCTTAGCTTTGACACTCCAATTTTTGCTCAGTGGACCGACCATGTGTTATTTGTTAAGTCTCTGGGAGAAGGAAGGTGCTTGCTATTTACATCACTAAGCTTGAGATGAATGTATTTGCCGTACACGGTGCAAAATTACTAGAATGTTTCATCTTTAATTTTGCCACATATGTAAAGCAGATACATTTTTAAAAATCTCTACTAATACTAGCAGAATTGTTTATAGAAGCAAGGATTCTTGCATGGAAGACAGCCACTCTAAGTTTGAAGCAAAGGTAGTTCCTACATATTCTGGTTAGAGCAAAGTAGCTTTTAATAATTGACCCACTATGATGGACTTTGCCCCTGATCTTTATATCAAGTGCCTAGTTTATGTGCACTATTTAGTTTACTTGGGCGTATAGAAAATGTGGCTGTGTATAGAGGGCAGCTCAGTAGGTCATGGAGTGTGGCATTATTCTCATCTCTTTCACCATCCTGGATGAGGTCACCACAAGGCTTTGAGCATGGATGTTTTTATCCATTGAATAGAATTGTTTAGTGAAATGAGCTAAATATGTTTTCTATCCTGATTCAATGACTGCATTTTAAGCCAGTTTTTTTTTTCAATTATGTATTGCCAGACACTTGGCAACTCATTTAACCTTTCTAAAGCCACGTTATCCCTCTATAATTGGCCGACCAACTGCATAGAGTTGAAGTGAGAAAAAAAATGCAGTGGCAGACAAAAGACAAGCAGTCAACTGGGTAGTAGAATAATTAATTGTGGCATTTTTTTCTTGATGTTTCTTGTTGTATCTCTGTTTTAGATACATGATTTTAGAGACCCTTTCCCAGAGTAGCATAGTTTGGCTTTATTAAGCATTTTAACACTAAAAGGAATAGACTTCACCAAGAATTTCATTTTATTGGCCTAATAAAATGAGTCACATTCCTTGTCTTAGTTTCTTTCATGTTGCTGTAATAAAAATGCTCGGACTTAAACAACTTAAAGGAGAAAGGATTTATTTGACTGTTCAAGGGTGGAGTTCATCATGACAGGGAAATTAAGGCAGCAGAAATGGAAAGAGTCAAGTAATGTGAAAAAAAAATAAAAAAACCAAACCTCAACCCATACCAAAACCCAAATCAAACCAAACCACAACAAGAAAAAACCCAGTCAGGAGTAGAGAGGGACAAATGCTAGCTTTTCACTTATGTTCTCTTTTTACACAATTCAAGATTCTATCCCAGGGCATGATGCCACCCATAGTTGACTGGTTTTCCCACTTGGGTTATCTAATCAGGATAGCTCTCCCAGGCACTCCAGGATTGTTATCTCCTTGCTTTAATTTGAATGGGTTCTGCTCAAATTTTTTTGAGAAACACTGGCCTAAGCAAAGTTTAAAAGCTTCTCCTTTAAATTGAAGAAAACCAAAGTGCTTAACATTACATGGTAGAGGTATAATTATCTTTCTTAGTTTCTTTTCATGCTGAGTACGTAGAGAAAAATTCTAAGTATTCAATGGAACGCAGATATGAGATGACCTGGGTTAATGACCTGCCTGACTCTGCACTCTGTTTTTCCTTTTCTTAGAAATGGCAAGTTTTAGATTCCAGCTAAAAGGATATTCAGAGCAAGTGACCGACCTCTCAGCATTCTGTACCACAATTTATTCCTTTGTAGGCACTTTAAAAAAGAAAAAAAAAACATTTTTTTTTCCTAAGGGAAGGATTAACAAATGACCCCTTTGTTCTTGTGAGGTTTTTCACCAATTCCTGGAAAAGATCCTGATGCCTTAGATGGGGAGAGGTCCAAGGAGACCAGCTATGAAGTTGGCATCTTCATTGTCTCAGCCCTTTTCCTCCCTGACATTAGAGGATACCACATGTAAAGTGTCTCCTCGTGCTAATTCATCACGCTGGAAATTCCTGAAATGGAAGCCATCCCAGAGAACAACTTCACACAGACCCTTAAAGTTGCTTCTTCCCTAAGTTTTTTTTTTTTAAATAGAAAGATGTCTCTGCAGAGAGAAGAGGAAGAAAGAGGGACATGAAATGCCCTTGCTCTTGCTGGCATTTGGTAAATATCCCAGATTCCCTCACAGCTCTGTGACTATGGTCCCTGTGACTGAAATGTGCCTCGGTACATTCCTAACCTAGAGGCTTTGGAAGGAGAAGACTCCTCTGCTCGCTTCTCTCCTTGTGATGTGCCAGCCTACACTTCTTTCAAAGACCTGATTTGAACCCAGAGAATCTGGAAATTTGTCATTTCAGTGTTGAATCTCAGGAACTGAGGTTGGCGTGGGAAGGGCATGGTGCTTTCTGCTGATGCTCCATGTGTTGAGCATCTCTATGTCACAGGTTAAGAATGCATTGAAAGAAGCATCTCTAAGGACACATGGGAGACTGATAGAAAAACACTGCAAGTATGCTTTTCTGCTCACTGTATTTTGTGTCTTGGAGTTTAGCAGCCATCAATTTAAATATAAGTTTATTTATCAAAGCATTGTTTATGATACATTTCTTAAATGCTAGAATCTTGAAATAGCCACTAGGCTAAATACATGATGGCTTTTCCCATGTAGCAATGACTTGAACAGAAAGGTGCAGATGAATAATGGGTGTCATATTAGGTTGCTCTTGCTGCATTAAGTGAAACAAACAGATTTTAAAGCAATAATAAAGGTGGTAAACACTTCTGTTCTTTAAAATATACAGTGGTATGTGTGTATGTCTGTATGAATGTGTGTGTGTGTGAGAGAGAAACAGAGAGAGGTGTGCACATATGTGATATTGTGTTTCTAAGCACTATCTTTCTTTAATTACAATTAGAAATTAAAGATATAATTTTTTGTTGGTGTCCAAATTTCAACTGAAATTGATTCATAACGTCATTTGAGCTTTGTAGGGCTTGAAATTAATTATATGATTATGGCCTTTGCTGTCCAATCATTTACTTATCAACACATATATGAGTTCACTTAGTTAATTAATACTATACCAAGCATTATACTGTACTTATGTATAAGATTGCTTTGGGGGATCTAATGCACTGACATCTAGCTGTGAACCCTGATAGTCATTTATTAAGTGTGGACCTTGCTTGAAAGTATCTCCCTCAGTGACCTTGTCTCCTCCTAGTATAAAACCAAATTTTGTGTGTGTGTGTGTGTGTGTGTGTGTGTGTGTGAAGTTATGTAGCTCCTGATCATTAACAATTCCTAGCTGGAGTAGTTCTTTTATATATTACTCTTGATCTTAATTTTCAAAGTAATATGAAATACCATTTTGACAATTCTCTTTCTTGTTATCTTATAATAATTGCAGGATATATCCAGATAACAGGACACATTTGAACAAAAATATTTCTAAGAGCGATGGATTGTATTTCCTGAGTGGTTAGTTGATTAGCTTATGTACATTTGACAAATATTTCTGACCATTGGAGTCCTAACAATTAACTGGCTTTGCCAATTCTCATCACAAAACTTTTGGACTCTGAGAGAGCTGTCCCTAATAGTCAATATGTTCTGTGGCAACAAAATAAATGAGATGTTGTAATTAATAAACAAGAGACTTTTTTATCACATTGTAAAGGCTAAAGACTCCAAGATTAAGATGGTAGAGGATTTCATCTTTGCTCCAAGATGGCATCTTGTTGCTGTACCTTTTCACCTGACAAGGTGAAAAGAACTGAAGGGGTAAATTTGTCCCTTCGTACTCTTTACAGAATAACAGATCCTTCATGACTTCATTACCTCCAAAGAGCCTTACCTCAAAAACTGTGGCAGTAGTGATTAAATTTGAGGTCGTGGGTTTGGGGGATATTCAGGCCATAGTAGCAATTATCTTTATTTTCAAGTGTTCTCAGAATGTTACCTCCTTCTCTATATTAACATCATTTACAGCATGACAAAATTCCTGTCTTACATATCATTCCCAATGTATTTGTTATCCTGTTTGATAAGGTACAGAAAGTCACAAAAGCACATTTTGGGATTGATTTATTTATTTATCATCATTTTATTCCTAGCAAAACTCATAGTGTATGGATTTATTTAATGGATTAACAGGGATCTTATGTGTAGCTTGAAATTTTATAATAATTTTTTAAAAAGAAAACAACCTATCTTTTTCATTTTGCATACCAGTCCCAGTTCCCACTACCTCTCCTCCTCCCATTCCTTCTACCTATACCTCCACTCCACCCCCATACACACCTCAGACTCTCACCTCTGTCCTTCCTCCAGTCTCCACTATCCCATTAACTCAAGTTCTCCCCCGTCACCTTTTCTCCTCTTCTTCCCCTTTCCACTCTTCCTACTCCCCCACCCCCATGCTTCTAATTTTGTCAGGCAACCTTGTCTATTTCCCCTTTCCAGGTAGATCTGTGTATGTTTTTTTCTTAGGGTTCACCTTGTTACTTAGCTTCTCTAGGATCATGAACTATATG
>LOEQ01009973.1:24235-40177 GCA_001685075.1 Bramus lutescens | reverse complement strand
TTTTAATAATAATAATAATAATAATAATAAATCTAAAAAATAAAAAAGAATAGAGAAAAAGATGTGACGGACAGGGCGTTACCAATTCAACAGTAGATCTCATCAGTAGCCTTAACCTACATCCTGCAATGCTCTTAGGATCCTGGGCTAGCCCTGTGGCTTCCTACTAGAGTCTCTGGGATGTGATTTCCAAGTGCATAACTAGAGTTTCTAAAATGTTTACCTTGAAATTCCAGAGACACTGTCATCCTCACAGGGGAGAAAGTGTGTGGTCAGATCAGAGGCCTGGGTTCCTGTTAGCCAGCATGGCTGTGCCAATGGCTAGAGTCCTGGGTTCCAGTTCCTCACTACTCCAACCTTCTTGCTAGTGATTTAGTATCTGGGCCATTATGATTCACTCTGAGATAATGAAGGCATTATGTTCCTTGCTTTTTCTTTCACAGAAGACTGGGAAGCATTTTAGGGAAATTTTTAAACAAGTCTCCGAAATTTCTGGCAAGGAAATTAGCCTGACATCTGGAAGAGAAACAACCTTGCTTTAGCCTCACCCAAAATGTATTTTTACTTTATGTCTGTACGTTTATTATCCCAAAAGATAATGCATAAGTTCCTCTTGGTCTTGTGCCTCTCAGCAAAAATGATTGTGTATTCCATTCGTTACCTTCTCTGTCTTAGAGCAGTTACTGCTTCAAACCCAGCCCTGTATTTCATACGCCTGCAATTCGGTGTAGAGCTGCCTCACGTATTAAGTCAATAGCATTTACCATTGGCAGGAAAATGCAATCCGCATGCACCCAGTGGGTAGAAACATAAATACAGCAGCACGCGGAAATTAGTTGATAAGCTTGGTGATTCTACATCGGCTGCCGCAGTTTGGCGACAGTGCACATTTGGTGGTTTGTATTTTCTGTCTTTTGGTACTCCCTCTCTGGCAGATCTTTATGGTCTGATTTCCTGAGCTGAGAAGAGACTCTTTCCACACTCACTGAGTAGCTAGCTACGTTGATGAATCTTAACAGATCTTTCAAAAAATTGTGGTGGAAACCTTTTCCCTGGTGAAGCTTCAGAGATATTGGCTATATAACTAAATAAGGCAAGCCACATTTCAAAGTACTGTGTTTGGAAGAGTGCCCAGAGTAAAGAAAGCATTAATAGGCATAAAAAGCAAGCATATGGATACTATAAGATGCATAATGGAAAATGTCCAAATAAAGTAGTGGAACCTTCCAGTCCAACAGTACGAGGGGCAGCAAGGAAAATATGTTCTCTGTTAAGTTCCTGCCAAAATCGGAGGATAATGCCACCTATAGAGTAAGCTCGACAGTTGCTGGAAACTGAAAGGAAAACTAGATATGGCCGGCTTACTCTGAGCTAAGGAGATCCTATTTGTGTCTTGATTTGATTGCAATTAGAGTCTCTGTTACATGATCTCAGGTTCTATCAAGCCCAGCCTCAGTGCATGTAATTAGATTCTATTAAATCATTCACACACAATGAAAGAAACTCTGAGAAGTGTTTCCTTGGAAAGAGCCTAAAAAGGAAAGTGTATAACATGACTAGAACTCTATATGTTGGTAACTGTCTCATTTCCTACCATGCAGATGGATTTGTGCTGAGCATGTGAGTGAAATTAGATATAAATGATCCTTGAAAAAATTTTAAAACTTATTGTAGTGGTAGCTATAATAAAGAAAGCTTTATTTCGTTTTATCTGATCTAGGAGATCATTTCAGGGTTTCTGATTATGAAGATAATTGTATTTCAAATTCTGAAAAAAATGGTGCCCTTTATGTACTTACCTTCATGGTACACTCTCAAGTTTTAGTTAAGCATTGATGTGTACTTTTATCAAAGGGCAAATATTTTTGTATGACAAGAAACAAGAAAAATAAATGTATGGCAGAAGAGAGGCAGAATATTTCTAACGTGCAGCTCCAAGGAGAAGGCTGTTAAGCAGGAGCTGGTAAGGGCTGCACTCATAACATGGTAACTGTGAGCTGAGCTGTAAAGAGGTGGTGTGGGATCTGATAAATTTCTCCAGCGCCCTCTGCATTGGCTCAGCTGAATGATTTTTGTGATCTGTAGGCCACAGGAAATACCTCAAACCGTCTAGCCCTTCAGTCTTGTATGTTGTGGCTTGCTTTATGGTGGCACAAAGCAATAGCCAAAGTGAAGTGGTATAGAATATGGATTTACACAGTTACTCAAAGGAAGCAAACTTATTGACCCCTGGATAGGGTCTCTAAACTCAGCACAATTGAGGAACAAAGCATATAAAACATTAGTATAGATACAAGTTCCAATCATTTTCCCACTGTTTATTCATTCATACATTGAACATATCATTTATAGTACACATAATATATATCCATAACAGATATGATGATGTTACAATAAATAAGAGGCAGAGGCTTCCAGTACAATGGGAAATATAACAAATGATAGCATAGCCTAATAAGAGACACGGGATATTGGTAATACATTGTAGCACGATTAATAAAAACCCAGAGACAGAAATTTGGGTTCAACTTAAAGGTCAGAAAAAGTAAAACAGCCAACCACTGGCTCTCTCAGTTCAAAATGTCGATCCTGCCTCCAGGAATCTCAGAATGAGACTGTGAATGAGAGCTGTCTCCTCCCATCTTATATTCCTCTCTCATGCTTGGATAAAGGTGTGCACCACTACCATTCAGTTTCTATGGCAAACTAGTGTGGCTCCTGGGATGAAAAGTGTGTGTCACCACTGCCTGGTCTGTAAGGCTGATCAGTGTGATCTCTGAACTTCAGGCAAGCTTTGCTTATTAAAATGCAGATGAAATATCACTATAGAACATAAACACAAAGGCATCACTTTAGTAGCAAAAACCAATCCACGAAAGATATAGAATGGATCATGAGCAGAGCTGCGGGAAGGACCAGTGTGCTGGATTTGACCTTAGAAAGACGCTTGGGAACGGATGAAATGATAATGAATGTCAGTGGTTTATTTCGTGCATGAGGAGTAAACATTTAAGGGTAAAATATACATTGACTTTAGAGATTTACCATATAAAATAGGGCTTTCTACTTAGATTTTGCAACATTTCTAATGTAGTTTAGAAAGAGTGCCTAAAAAGACTAAAATTGAGTTAAGATATCATTAAACAGCATACCACCAAAGCAATGTATGAAATGCTTCATGCCATGGATAATTGACCTCTTGAGTTTAGGGTCTTCTGACACTAATAGTCCAGGCCAAGATTGTAGTTGCTCCATCCAGAAAGCACACATAGTCCGATCATCTAAACTAATCCTCGAGTTTTGAATAACTCAGGCCTCAAGGGTTGCCTTGTCTCATATATCCTGACAACACCACTGTGCCCCCATTGTGATTTTCACACATTGCCTAGAGTGTGTTTTTTGCAAGCTGATTACTTAAATTATGATTGATATGTGATAGAATATTTACATTTAATGGGACAGCCCATCTTTAAGGATACACCACAATATTTATTCTATTTTATTTATTTTGAAAAGGAAACAAACTATCTTTTTTCATTTTAAATACCAATCACAGTTCCAACTTCCTCCCCTCCTCCCATCCCGTCCAGTTTTCCACCCACTCTACCCTCTATCCACTCCTCAGAGAGAGTAAGGCTCTGAGGAAGAACCAAGGCCCACCCCACTATATTCAGCAAGTTATCCTTAAAAAGAGAATGGGTACCAAAAAGCCAGTACATGCAGTAGGAATAAATCCTGGTGCCACTGTCAGTGGCCGCACAGTCTACCCCAGCCATGTAACTGTCACCTATATTCAGAGGAACTAGTTTGGTCCTTTGCTGGTTCCTTCCCTGTATGGCTGGACTTGGTGAACTCCCATTAGCTCAGGTAAACTGCTTCTGTGGGTGTCCCCATTATAGTCTTGACCTCTTTGATAATATTCTCACTCCTCCCACTCTTCAACTGAACTTTGGGAGCTCAGCCCAGTGCTCTGCTATGGGTCTCTGCCTCTGTTTCCATCAGTTGGTGGATGAAGGTTCTATAGTGACATTTAAGATAGTCATCAGTCTGACTATAGGACAAGGCCAGTTCAAGCACCTTCTCTGCTATTGCTTATGGTCTTAGCTGGTGTCATGCTTATGGATTCTGGGGAATATCTCTAATGCCAGGTTTCTTGCTAGCCCCATAATGGCTCCCTCCATCAAAATTTATATTTCTTTGCTCTCTATCTCTGTCCTTCCTCCATCTTGACTATCCCATTCTCTCCAGTTCTACTCTCCTATCCCCTTCTCCCCTCCTCTGCCCTTTCTGGCCTCTCTTTTATCCCCAGCCCTATCCTCCCAATTTTCTCAGGAGATCTTGTTTACCTCCCATTCCCAGAGAGATCTATATATGTTTTTCATAGGGTTCACCTTATTACTTAGCTTCTCTATGGTCATGGACAACCAGTACCCACTTATGAGTGAGTACATACCATATTCAACTTTCTGGGTCTGGGTTACCTCATTCAGGATGTTTTTTTTCTAGTTTCATACATTTGCTTGCAAATTTCAAGATGTCATTGTTTTTTATGGCTGAGTAGTACTCCATTGTGTAAATGCACCACATTTTCTTTATCCATTCCTTGGTTGAGGGGTATATAGGTTTTTTCCAGGTTCTGGCTGTTACAAATAATGCTGCTATGAACATAATTGAACAAATGTCCTTGTAGTATGATAAAGCAGCCTTTGGGTAAATGCCCAAAAGTATTATTACTGTATCCTGAGGTAGGTTGATTCCTCATTTTCTGAGAAACCTCCACACTGATTTCCAAAGTGGTTGCACAAGTTTGCATTCCCACCAGCAATGGATGAGTATTCTCCTTACTCCACNATTTCCAAAGTGGTTGCACAAGTTTGCATTCCCACCAGCAATGGATGAGTATTCTCCTTACTCCACATCCTCTCCAGCATAAGCTATCATTGGTGTTTGATCTTAGCCATCACAATATATTGACTCTTGAGCCACCTCTTCACCTCTACTACCATCCTCAGGCCACTTGCTAGTGCAATTAATCTTTGGACCACACTGCATAGTTGTTTCTTTAAACTGCTGACATGTCTATGCCATGTATATAGAGATAGTGTTGTTTGGCCTGTTTACATCTGCTCTGATAACTGACACAGTTTGACTTACTTTACTACGCTTATTTACTATTCTTACACTTTCACATTTTTCTGTATTTCTATTTTTCTAATATTTTACAATCTGTTTGTGACATTTTAAAATACAGTTTCTCTTTGGACATTAAACCTTTGAAACTGTATCTAAAACACATAACTATTTCCCCAAAGTTAGTATCTCAATTATATATGACTACAATTCTGTCATTTTTTCATTAATCCTACAGCTAAGACCATACTGTCATTCGTTAGTTCACATGGAAATGAATGTTTCAGTTTATCTACATATTACTTGTACCTTTGCCTGTGATTCCTACTTGCATTTCCATTCTTCCGGGTCTTCTCTTTTCCTTGGATATACATGATGATAATTACCTGCTGAAAATCATTGGTGTAAATCCTTATTTAAATATGAGCTGGAAAGGTGGCCCAGTAAGAGGTACTGATTATCTAAGTTCCACCTGAAGAACATACAATAGAAGGAGAGAAATGACTCTCAAAAGTTGTTATCTGCCATCCACACTCAGGCCATGGACCTGTGCACCATCACACACATGCACACAATCACACACACACATACACCTACACACCATACATACATACAGAGATCTATAGTGTGATCTAAAGTGGACTGAGGGAAAATTAAAGATCAGTAACCTCAACAAAGAGGAAAGAAATGAGATGGAGAACAAATTTTTAAAGGATTTTTGCAATAGAAAAGAATTTAACTCAATGTTATTGATACTGATGTGTCAGTATTTACTGTTACTTTTCATAATTAACAATTAAGGTAGTATACTACATTTTCAAGGACAAGTAAACTTCTGTACTCATTTATATTCATTTTTGTTTTCTGTGTGTGCCTCCTTATAAGCAAACACATATGTACATATGAGAAAATGAGAAGAAAACTTGTGAAAGTTCAATTTTTCATACCACCATGTATGTTCTGTGGGTTGAATTCAGGTAGCACTGTTGGTGGCAAGTGGTTTTGCTTGCTAAACCATTTCACCAGCCTAAATTTTAATAGTTTCTTCAACAAAAGTCTATAGTCAATACTTCTAAGTTAATGCCATTGATTTTTAAGGATTAACTTAGAATTATGTTTAACTAAAGAAGAAATAGAATTCGAGCTCTCCTAAAATATATCAGTTAAGTGTGCTTGTATATGCTTAAAATTTACTTCACTTTTAGCATAAGCTCTTTCTTTCAGGTCTGTTACATTGCATCATCATCTTTCCCTTAGATTGACAACAAATATTACAGCATCACCAGGCATTCAAACCCTTGTCCCAAGAACAGATTTCAGAGGTACAGCATCGGGCATTTAAAACAACACCTTCCTTCTCAATTAGAGATGCAAAGTGTCCATTCATTACTTTCCTCAGCTCTGTATATTCCTTTATCACTTTTATTTTATATTAATTCATGTTTATTAAACATGTACATAAATTCCTCATCTGTATATTTCTAATGATTTAACTCCTCAATACAACACTTTAGCATGGTGTTTTATAAAGATTTGTTGGATGAATAAGTAAATAATTAGCAACAAGTTGCTTCTCATTTAGAGATGACTCTAAGCTATGTCTTCATCATCCAGAATCTCTAATTAAATGTTTATTACTTTTCAATAAGGATACAATGAATTACTCCAAAAACATTAGGTGCAATTAGCTATTACATTAGCTTCTACCCATTTCTACAGAAAATAGTATGTAGCTAAAGCTTTTCTCAAATAATGTACTATTATCAGGAAAAATACTTTATAATAAACAGAAATACAATGGAATTAATTACTTCCTAATTCACTAAATTGCGACATAAAACAGGACTTTTATTGTGGAAATAGAAATATAAATAAAACACAATATTATTTGTTATTTTCTTTGTTTTTGATTTTTTGTCAGTAGATACAATGAACTCACAAAAATATTTTCTGTGAGAGTGTTATTGAGTCATAGTACAGGGCTGTATCTATGAAAGAGCTAGAAGTGCAGATAAGGACAGAAATGCAGAGAGAAGAGGAGAAGGAAAGGGGAAAAAGAGAAAAGGGAGAGATGGAAAAAATGAGAAGGTAGAGAAAGAGGGAGAGAGTGTGTGAGTAGAAAGAGAGAGAGGAGAGAGAGACAGAGACAGAGGCACACAGAGAGAGTGTCTGGTTGAGGTTAAGAAAACACTTATTTGGTTTTAAAATATTTGCAGCTAATTTTGTTCTGTATTTTGGGGGGTAAATGGTAAAGTGACAACGCTTTTATAAAACTGAGAGGCAGTTCTCCTCTTGACCATACCACATGAACTACTACCGTCAGCATAAAGAAAAGGTTTCCAGTGTCTTTGCTTCATAATCCTCTGACCAAGCATGAGCAGCTAGCCAAAGAATGCCATGTCTTGCCAGTTTTCAGCTAAGCTGCCTAGCCAAGCAACCCATCTGGAAGGAGTTCGGAAGCAGGCCTGAGGACTGCCATCCTTGGAAAGAAGACTGGAGACAGCACAGTTCTTTTTCTGGATTTGGAGCTGCCATGTAGTCTCAGTTTTAACACTAATCTAAAAAAGACCTTCCTCTTGATTTGCACTTATAATATAAATATTTATATAGCACCAAGACTTGAAGCAAGTCAAGAGTTGCCTCAATATGAATTATCTCAACAGAAAGAGTGTTCTGCTTTTTGTGTTTATGTGCATACTTGACTCATAGTTTACTCATGTATAATGTCCTTGTTAAATAGCCAACGAAGGCTTAGTAAAGAATTGATGTCTACCTCATTAAATGTATTTATTCGATACATGATTTCTTTCTTCCTTCAAGAATATAGCAGACATTTTTGAAAATGTACAATCTGTATCCAGCAACAATTTAGGAAAGCATAGCTCAAATTGGAAGTTAATTGTTTTAAAAAGTGAACTTCCTTAGCAACAGTCAAATATTTAACCTGAAAAAAACATGGTGGTTATAAATTTTAAATTTTTTCTTCTTTAGGATAGTTCAATTTAATTTAAAATATCTATACAAGTGAAAAACAGATGACAGTTCTTTCGCCCTATAATAAACTTGTGGTATCCTACACTATTCATCAAGATTACACTATAGCACTAGAGAAGAAGATCCTGGAGGGTGAGTGTAATGAGATGGCTTGGAAAGTGCGAGACTTTGTATGATGAAAAGATTTCATTTTAAGCTGATTTCAACTTCGGATAAAATTTTCACAATGTATAAATAATTAATAAACTATTGAAAAATTTCAATGAAGTTCAAGTTAAATTTTTAAGCCTTTTAGAAAAGCCAAAAGAATATGATTGAACATGTTTGATTGGCATATAAAACGAGAACAAATGAGTTTCAAAGATAATTGCTTTGCATGTTTGCTAGTAAGTGGAATAGCAGTGAGTAATACTACCAGTAATAGTTACAATAAGAGTAGTAATTGTTCATGCTCAATAACCAGTACCATTGGCATGATTCAAACTCATTGAACTGTAGGCCATTAACTTTATATACATAATTTATGAAAACATAACACCTTTAGCTTATGATCACCAAGACTGTTGTTATGAGGATAGTTAAATATAAGCTAAGCCCTAGAACATCATGCTTTAAAATATGTGTTTACAACAATATTATGTGATAGGGATGTGAAAGTGGACACCAACATAAATAATTCCTGCACTTTTTGTCTCTTTTTGCCTTTGCTGAAAGAAGTGAATGTGTATGTCATACCACTATCTATAAGAAAGCAGGGAATTTGATATAAACATATTATTTTATACCTGGCATATGGAACTGTTTATGTATGATCTCATTTTTACAAAGAATAAACCTGATTTCAATAAATAAAGTACATATATGCCTCCCCTCCATCCTATGCCATTTTTTAAATCAAAAAGGCATGAGTGTTTTCAAAGAAAAATAAAGCAAACTTATGGTGGGTATCTTTTTTTTGTCAGGCAAATTGAGGAAACTTTTAGAAAGGGGAAATCTTTAATCTTTAGACAGAGATGAGCCAACCTGAGGGCATAAGGAAAACCAAACGTACAATACCTACTCATGTTCCTGCAGCAGACAGACTGTTTCCATGTGTCAGGAGAGCAGAGAAAGCAAAGTTGAGAGGCAAGGGAGAACGGTAGCACAGGTGAATGCAGGCTCTCCTACTTAGGAATAAGGGGAACGTCTGTCTTCACACATCACTCCATGTATTTTTTTATCATCCGTCACTGGAACTTCTGCATGAGGCCATACTGCCTACAGATTCTAATAGACAGATTCTTGCTTCCACCTGTCAGTAGGCTGTTATCCTCGATGTGAAACCACAAAACTTACAATCCAGCCGATTATCCAAGGATATTAGCAGATTAATTTTCAGTCTTCTCATAAATAAAATCCAGGTATGTATCTTTAACTGCACACTTCTCTAAATATTTTGGCAATAAGTTGTGTAATTTTTATACAGAGTATTATAGGGAACTCGAAAGGAGGAAATAGTTCCTGGTTTATTCTTGCAACCAGAGGCACTGCCATAACAATGTGAAATAAAAACATTACACAGATTGGAAATTATAATATTTCTCATATATCTCTAAAATGTTAAACACATATATTACCATATCACTATGCCCTAATGGGAGTTACTACATGAAGCTGATCATTATACTAAAATCAATCAATGTACTTTCTCACAGTATTAGTAAATTGTAAAAATGTGACGGCAGTGGGTTGACTAGGAAGTGCTCCCCTCTCCCACTGGCTCATGTGTTTAAACACTTAGTTTCCAGCTGTTTGGGGAGGTTGTGGGGACTGTAACAAGTAAAGCCTCCATAGAGGAAGCAAGTCGCAGAGCATGGGCGCTGAGACTTTACTTCCACCTTCAGCATTTTGTTCCTCCTTTGTTCCAGGAGTGTAGATGGCGTGGCACCAGCAAATCTCCTTCCCTTGTAGCAGCATTGGTTTCTCAATCAGGGCATACGCCACTCGAACTGTGATCAGAATGAGACCTTTCTCCCTTAAATGGCATTTGTATTTTAGTGTAACAACAGGAAGGAAACTGAAACAACAGACCTCTACAATGGAAGACAAACCATCTGACAATGTTCAAATACTACATATAATATACATTCTCCAAGAACCATGATTAGAGGAGATTGTCCTTTATCTTTTAAAAGGCACCATCCAAAACCTAGATGTTCTAGCTGGAAAGATGGCTGAGTATTTAAGAACTCTGGCTGCTCTTCCAGAGGTTCCCAGTTTGAGTCCCAGGAACCAGACATCAGCTCTGTAGTTCCATTCCTGTGGGATTAATGATCTCTTATGGCTAATGAGGCACTGAATAATGGAGCACAGACATTCATGGGGGCAAAACAGCCATATATATATAAAAATAAGTGAATATATTAATTAATTCAGAGGTAATGTCATAATCAAAAGTAAAATTTTTAATTTCTCTTTAAGGTGACAAAAGACAAGTTTATACAGATTTATTATTTCTTTTCAACATTTTGAGGTAAAAAATTAGTCAGTGACATGCAAGAGAAGGTAGTTAAGCCAATAAAACTTAAAGAATAAAGAGAAAAATCTATCATATGTGAAAAATATACCTAATTAATTCAGGATAACTTAGAAAATACTAATATTGAAAAAATCAAGAAAGAAATATATAATGGACAATAAATAAGTAGAAACAGTTTGAATCATTATTTACAGTATCACAAATGAATTTAGTTTTATAATTTAAAAAGGTATGTTTGATGCAGAGTTTTCAAATATTATTAAATAGAAGACATGTTCTTGGTATACAGGGACACACATGGATAGATAAACTCAATATTGTCCTCTCAAATTCATCTTCACTTTAATACTAAGTGAACATGCATACATGCGTGTGTGTGTCTCTGTGTGTTTGTACATGTGTGTGTGTATGTGTCTGTGTGTGATTAGGGACATGGGCAGTGAACAAAGTGTCATAATCTTGAGAAAATACTAAGAACCTAGATCAGTTCTCATTAGATAAAAGGAATATATCTAATCATAATAAAAGCAAAATACAGTAAACCGATAGTCAATATCCAATTTAATGGAGAGAAAAACAAAGCAATGCCACTAAAATCAGGAACAAGGCAATACTATCTACTCTTCCTATATCTATTCAATATAGTATTTGAATTTCTAGCTAGAGCAATAGGATGACAAAAGGGGATCAAAAGGATACAATTTGGAAAGGAAGAAATCCAAGTATCAATATTTGCAGATGGTATGATAGTACATAAAAAATTCTACCAGGGACCTCCTACAGCTTATAAAGCCTTCATGGATGTGGCTGGATACAGATTGACTTAAAAAAAATCAGTAGCCCTTGTAAATAGAAATGACAAACAGGATAAGTAAGAAATCAGGGAAACAACACAGTTCAGGTTAACCACAAATAATAGAAAATATCTTGGGGTAACTCTAACCAAGCAAGTGAAAGACCAGTATGGCAAGAACTTCAAGTTTTAAAGAAAAAGTAATTGGGGAAGATATCAGAAGTTGGAAAGTTACCTATGCTCATAGTTTGGTAGGATCAACATATTGGACTATCTTATCAAAAGGAATCTACAGATTCAGTGCAATCCCCATCAAAATTCCAACCAATGGACAGACCTTGGAAAAACAATATTCAATAATTTGGAAAAAAAAACAAAACAGAAAACAGGATAGCAAAAATAATCCTGTACTGCTGTAGCAACTTCTTTAGCCAGTAGCCTTTAAGTTACCAACCCATTTGGGTGTGGTCTCTTATACTACAAATTGCACTGTAAAGCACATGCTAGCCCTATATTCTGGCTGCTGGATTCAGCTCCTCTTTCCCAATTCATGTAGGAGATTATGAGTCCACCCCTAAAGAAATAACCCTTTATTATGCTCAATTCTGAGCTAGTGTAGGATTTTTTTTTTACCATCCTTCATCTGGTACCCATGTGGATCCTACCTCCATGCCTACTGTGTGGACTGGTCAGTAAGGCACAAAAAGTCTGTGGCCCAAAAGGTCTCCCATCCCTGTATGCCTGGCTGAATTTCACCTACTAAGCATGGTTTCTTGTAAAACCCCACCACAGCAGAGCTGAGCACAGCGACTTGGAAATTTCTTTGGCTTTCACATGCTTCCCCACCAACTGCTGCTTTCCCTGCCATGTGGCACAGCTTCCAGTTTGTGCTCCCTGCTTGTGCACTCTGGGCTCCTTGCTCCATATACGGAATTGATATAATAGCTTTTAACTTGTCCACCAAAGCATATTTGTCAGTATTTAAACAGGCATCAAGGCAGGAAACCAAGGCAGCATAGGACGGTTTGTGCCACCACAGGTTGCACTGCCACTGATTAAGTCTTTTTACCAAGGCTGCAACTGCAACACCTGCTGGACAATAAAGATAGTTATATCAATTACTATTATATCAATATTAGTATTATAAAAATTTATCAAAATCTCATAGTAAAAGTAACTATTTTGGTTCATAAATAAATCAATAAACTTGAAAGTTATATATCAGATAATATTACCATCCAGGAATTTAATAATGTTTTTACTTGTACTATGGATTGTATTCTGCAAGGCTCATATAGTTTTTCTGATACATTCATTTATTGGATATTGGGACTTAGTTTTCTTTTTCATATTATATCATTACATATTCTTACATATCCATATTATATATTTTATAACAGAGTCAAGAATGAGGCACTTTTAGAAATGATACAGTCCTTACAGACTAATAGTGAACATCAAGCTGCCAGGATTAAATCCATCAAAACTCAAAAGCTTTCTGAAAAAAATAATACTATTGAAAAGAGTAACATGAATTTGACAGACAAAATTCAATCTACGTCAAAGAATACTGAGAAATTATCTGAAAGAATTCATATTGTTGAATTTGACAATCAAAATCTGTTAAAAAGTTATGATAGATTAGCATATAGAGTATCTCTCCTGGAAGGCAATCTGGACACTATCCAAACAATGTCCAATGATGAGATGTTATCTTTAAAGGAAAAACTTCATACCTTGAGAACATATGTGCAGAATGAGGACCAGAGGCAAGGTGCCTCAATGAAATCACTAGAAATACATACAAGCCAGAAGATTCAGGCTTTACCAAAGACAGTAGTAAAAAGATTTGAAACAACTGAGGACATTACTGGAGCTGATGAGCAGGTAAAGAATGTTCAAGTACAGGATTTAACATTGCCAGTATCTGTGAGAGATGACTTACTCAGGGTTTTAGCTTTCTACTCTGCAATCAGCTTGAAAAAGCATCAATTTCTAAATGAACAAAAGGATCCAAAGAAGGTAGATGGATACCTATAGGAATGAATGATCTAAAAGAAATTAAGCAAACAGTAGTAGCTTATGACTTGCATTCAGCATTTGTTAGGGAGATGGTACAGACATGGGCCTCTAGCAATAAGGCTCCACCACATGATTAGATTCAATTAATTTCAGCAGTCCTAGATGACCGGCCACAACTACTGTGGAAATGCTATTCGCTAGAAGAGGCAAAATTTTTAGAACAACAGGGAAAAGCAAAAAAAAAAAAAATCAAACTCTTGGCAAGCACACTTATGCTGACCCACAGATTTAAGCTCTTCACAATTTACAAATCTTGTCCCTGTGCCATACAGCAGCCTTAGATGCTTGAGACAAAATTCAAGAACTAGGAAAAGAAATTTAATCATATACCAGGGTTAAACAGGGCCAAAGAGAACCCTTTAGTTACTTTTATAAAGAATAACTAAGGCTGCGCAAATAAGAATAACAGACCCAGGAGCTAGAAAAGTACTTATTGAATCTCTGGCTTTTGAAAATGCCAACTTAGAATGCAAAAAGATACTTGGAACTTTGAAGGTCAGATCAGCACCAATGGATGAATGAATCCTGCATACAATGAAATTTCTAGAAATAATGTGTCCTCTAAGACAAGCAAAAATAAAAGGTATCAACCTTTTGGATTATGTAGGGGGTGTGGCAAATGAATGTAGATCAACAAAAGACAGACAAGGTAACTCGATACCTTTTGGAAAACTCCTTGGGCGGCCTCTCACAGACCCCCAAGTCAAACATGGTCCAGTCACTGTGGAGGACAAGTCTCACCAGGAAAATTGAAAATCCCCTGCCTACTGTAAAAAAAAAAAACATATGGTTCTGGATGATAGAATAAATGTGGAGGATGAATCAAAAATTCCAATAGAAAATAGGAAATGTATATTTTTACAGACTTTTATAAATGATCAAAGACCAAAGTTAAGAGTGCATACAAATGTATTGTAATTGTGGGATTGATAGACACAGGTACAGATGTGAGTATCATTTCTCCAGAATCTTGGTATTCAAATTGGCCTCTTCAAGATGCAGATGTTCAAGTACTAGGAATTGGAACCCTATCTCAAGTGAAACAAAGCACAAGATGGGTTGAATGCAGAAGGACAGAAGGACAGAGAGGAATGCTGGGGCCATATGTGGCTAAGATGTCAGTGAATTTATGGGGTCCCAACCTGCTTAAGCAATGGAATACCAGATTAACATTCCTGCAGTCCCAGAAACTCATATTTTTGGGAAGAATATTATAAGGTACTATACACAAAGTTCACTAGATATTCAAGCTGTACAAGAACACAAAGCAACTAGCAAATCTTTAGCGGTACCAATGGCCATACCTTCAAAATTATAAACTGAGAAATAAATATTTGTTAAACAACAGCTTTTAATAGAAGAGCCTCAGCACAGATGGTACAGGAACAACTAGATACTCACCATATTGAAGAATCAACCAGCTGTTGGAGTTCTCCTATATTTGTTGTTAAAGAGAAATCAGGTAAATGGAGAATGGTGATAGAGCTGAAAGCTGTCAACAAGGTAATTCAACATATGGGCTCTCTACAGTCTAGAATTCTTTGCCTTCTTTATTACCAAAAGGATGGCCTCTTGTAGTTATTGATTTAAAAAAATTGCATCTTCACTTATACCTTTATAAGAAAGGGACAGAGGAAAAGTTGCCTTCACAGTGGTTACTTATAATAATTCTCAGCATACTAGGAAATATCAGTGTACCATTTTACCACAGAGAATGTTCAATAGCCCCACCCTGTGACAATACTTTTAAGTCAGCCATTGGAAATAATATGTAAACTATTTCCTAAATCTATAATTTACCATCACATGGATGACATTTGGTATCTGATTAAAACATAGAAACTTTAGAAAGAATGTTGAAAGAAGTAAAGAAATTTTGTCAAAATGAAGATTACAAATTGCTCCCAAAAAAATACAGAGAGGAGATTCTCTCAATTATCTAGGATATAAAATATAGGTTTACAGAAAATTAGCACACAAAAGGCACAATTTAGAAGCAACTGATTTAGGACTCTTCATGACTTTCAAAGATTGTTAGGAGATATTGCCAGTCTACAACCAGCTGTTGGGATAACAACTAATATACTATTTCATTTAAACAGAACCTTAGATGGTGACAAAGACTTAAATAGTCCCAGGGAATTATCAGCTGAAGCTGAAAAAGAATTGATTGTTATTGAAAAAAATTACAGGAGGCAAATGCAGATAGAGTGAATCCAAATCTTAATTACATTCTAGTCATATTGCTTTCCAGAATTTCCCCTACAGGAATTTTAATGCAAAGGGAAGATATTATCTTAGAATGGAACTTCTTACCTCATAAACCAAGTAAAAAATTAAAAACTTATGTCATTGTCCTCATTTGTTGTCCAGTTGTTTATTATATAATATTCTAATATGAAGTCTTAGTCTTTAAGTTATATAG
>LOEQ01009971.1:58230-63230 GCA_001685075.1 Bramus lutescens | reverse complement strand
TGACCCCTCCCTAGACTAAGTACCTTGAAGGCTGCCACTCCCAAGGTCAAACCTCCTACTTCAAAAGAAGGAGCGGAAGTAGCTTGAATTTCCTAACCATTGGTCAGGGTAGAGTGGATCTATCTATGTGGGCCATTGTAATGTCAAAAGAACCAAGTAACCACATGCTGATTCAGGATGTGTAGCTCTGATTGTTGTTAAAAGTTGAGCAACTTCAAACACTCTGTCTTTCAGACAAGGTAAAAGTAGGCTCACATTTTTGGGCTTCCACACAAAACGAAAGCAAGGGAGGCAACAGACTTCAAATAAGGAATAGACTTGAATTCCCCAACCTTTGGTCAAGGTGGAGCAGATCCACCTCTATACCCAAAATACTAATTAACCACAGCCTAGGTCAGAATCTCTCATTTGTAGCCACACCTGTTGTCAACAATTTTGAGAGAGCAAAAATAAGCTCAAACTCTCTGACCTCCAGTCAAGGAAGAACAGGATCACAACTGTGGGTCCCCACAAGTCATAATGGCACTGGGTAGGGTTCATGATGTCCCTTTAATACAAAAAATTTTGGATTTCGGTAAGAAACAATCATCAAAAATGCCTATTCTTTAATGTCTAAACTTTTTGGGTTTGTTAATTACATAAATGCAATTACCACCAAACACAGTGACTAGATTTTAATGCCTGGAAAGAGATAATTGTCTCTTAAGAGTTGTTATTTCACTTCTACACATCACCATTACACATATGCATGAACATGGAGAAAATGAAAATATGTAAAATAGGAATAAATCCAACTTTTGTACCCTATCAGAGAAATCATTGCCTTAAAGGGGAGGGCTCTCAGTCTCACCTGATTTATATTTTCCTGATAGATAAGAATGTTGAACAATTTCTTAAATGTCTTTCAACCATTTGAGATCATTTTGTTGAGAATTGTAATGAATTAAGTAAAATGCTGCAGATCCCTGAGTGGCTGCAGTGACAGAAATGCTGCAGGTCCCCTAGTGGCAGACCTGCAGTGGGTGTTGAGAACAGCCCCCAGGCAGAGACAGTGCAGTTTCAAGAGTGGCTGCAGCAGGCCATGAAGAGAGACAGACTGATGGGCATGCCATGAGACCACGCCGCAGGTGGCTGGTCCCAGGCAGGGAGCCATGCAGTGGGTGAATAGGCATGCCATGCAGAGTGCAGTTGGATATTTATTTAGTGGGTTATAGAAGGGAAGGGGAGAAGGGGAGAAGAGGAGAGAGAGAAAGAGAAACTGAAGGGGGAAGGGGAGAAGTGGGGAGAGTGGAGCAAGGCAGAAGCTACCACTTCAGGGGAGAGACAAAAAAGGAAGGGACTCAGGCTGGAAGCTGAAGATCAGCTTGCCTCAGTGGACAGGGGAGGGAGTGGGTGTGGCTTGTATCTTAAAGGGGCAGGACAGATCATTACAAGAATTCTCGGTTTAGATCTGTTCCCCATATTTTAATTAGATCATTTGGTATTTTGGTGTCTAGTTTCTTGAGTTCTTTATATATTTTGGAGATCAGCCCTCTGTCAGATGTGGGATTGCTGAAGATCTTTTCCCAGTCTGTAAATTGCCATTTTGTCTTATTGACAGTGTTCTTTGCCTAACAGAAGCTTTTCGGTTTCAGGATAGACTAATTTATATACTAAAAGCAAATCTCCAGTATTCTTCTAAGTTGGGATAGGGTTAGTTTTGTGCATGGTGATAGATATGGATCTATTTGCATTCTTCTACATGTCAATATCCAGTTATATCAGCACCATTTGTTTCATAAATAAATAATAAAGATGCTTTCTTTATTCCATTGTACCATTTTGGATTCTTTGTCAATAATCAGGTGTTCTTGGGTGTGTGGATTAATGCCAGGGTCTTCAATTTGATTCCATTGGTTCCCATGTTTGTTCTCATGCCAATACAAAACTGTTTTTTTTATTTAAAAGTTTTTTTTTAAATTTTACATACCAACCACATTTCCCCCTCCCTGCCCTCCTTCTATTTCCCTCCACCTTCCCCCAACCCAGCTCCCTAGCCACTCCTCAGAAAGGGTAATGCTTTGGGGAGTTAACAACTCTGGCTTATCAAGTTGAGCCAGGACCAAGTCATTCCACTTTGTATTGAGACTGAGCAAGGGATCCTTCTGGTGTAGGAGGTCCTTCTGTTTGTGTATTGCTTTCATTGGTTGGATAAAGAAACTGCCTTGGCCTTTTGATAGGGCAGAACTTAGGTAGGCATGGAGAAGACAGAACTGAATGCTGGGAAGAAGGGCAGAGTGGCAGATGCCATGGATCTCCTGCCTGAGACGGACTCTGGTTAGAATCTTGCCAGTAAGCCACAGTCATGTGGCAATACACAGGTTAATAGAAATGGATTAAATTAAGATGTGAGAGTGTGTGTTTTAATTAATACAGTTTCTGTGTGATCATTTTGGGTGTAAGCTAGCCAGGCAGCCAGAACAAAAGGACCTGCTCTCCTTGTAACATCCTTCCATATGGAATGGGCTCCAAAAAGCCAGTTCATGCACTGGGAATAAATTGTGGTCCAGTTGCCAGTGGCCCCACAGATTTCCCAAGCCATAGAACTCACCCACATTCAGAGGGCCTAGTTCAGTACTATGCAGGTTCTACAGCTGTCAGTCCAGAGTCAGTGAGTTCTCACTATCTTGGGCCAGCTGTCTTTGTGGGTTTCCCTATCATGGTCTTGACCCCTTTGCTTATATTTTGCTCCTCCCCCTCTAAGACTGGACTCTAGGAGCTTGGCCCAGTGCTTAGCATTTAATCTCTGTATCTGCTTCCGTCAGTTACTGGATGAAGGTTCTACGATGACATTAAGGGTGAACATCAATCTGATTATAAAGGAAGGCCAGTTCAGGCATCCTCTCCACTATTGCTAGGTGTTTTAGCTAGGGTTATTCTTGTGGTTTCCTGGGAGTTTCCCTAGCACCATATTTCTCCCTAATCCCATTATGGCTCCCTCTATTAAGATATCTCTCTTCTTGCTCTCCCTCTCTGTCCTTCCTCCAACTCAACCATCCCCTTCTCTCATTTTCCCCTCCTTTTCCCCCACATTCCCAATTTACTCTTAGACCTTAAAACATTCTTAGATCCTCATACCGTAAGTTGTATCTTGAAACACCTTTTATTTAAACCTTTTATTTATTTAAACACCTTTTATTTAAGAAGTTATACTGTAATTGCTTTTGTGAGTTTATCTCTTTCCTAAGTTCAGTAATGAGGTAAACTGTGCCTAAGCTTAGTATTGGCTCTAGGAGAGTGAGGCCTGTGACCTGAGCACAGAGAATTAAGAAGGCAGCTGAAGCCTTGGTTCATGGTATTAAGCTGGTAAAGCTATTAGTTGTCAAACTACATCAGAGTTCTTGAGAAGGATAAATTTTATCTGAATTAATGGTTAAAAATCACAGAAACTTAATGGCTGGCCAGCTGGACAGCCACTCCCCAGGATCCTCCATAGTCACTGAGGGCAGCATCCATCTACTGCTGTTAGGTCTAGGCCTGTCAGGTTTCAGAAGATCCTGTAATTAGGAACTTGTAGGAAGACCAGACTACATGCTGTCTTGGTAACACAAGGCAGTCAACCCCAGAGCCCCATTATCCTCAGTCTGAAGAGGGTCTTAACAGCTGTTGAGGTGGAAGGCAGTTTTGCTCAGTGGCTAGCACTGCCACTAATGAAGCATGTTCTGGGTGGAGGTTCTTCTGTGCCCATTCATCTTCTTTGAAGGAAATGGGAGTAGTGCCAGGAGAAGTTAGACATAAGCAGATTTTTGGAGCAAAGGAAAAGGTGGAGAATCAAAGCCACCAGTGAACGAGAAAGCAGATTCATTGCAAGTGGAAGAGAGTAGATCTGAGGCAGGTGGAGATTCTGGGTGGGGTTCCTGTGTGAAGCGGGTGCTCTGGAAGGCCCTGCTGAAAAGCATTCCACTACACAAACAAACCATATGCAATAGTCAGAGTAAGAGGAATTAGAAGTAAAAACATCAGTAAAAGGAGAGAGAGCCAGGGCGAACAGGAGAGGCAAAGACCACCCTTAGTAAAGATGGTGACTAGGTCATCTGACCTGTCTGTCTTGCCCTTAGTCAATATGGCAGTGAAGTATATCTTTTAACCTTAAACAAAATGGCAGCAGTCACCTGGTTCCCCTTAATAAGGCAGTTAGGTCATCTTACCTGCCCTTAACTAAGATGGTACCTTTGCATGTGTTGTAAGGTACTGACAAACCATGCATTTTTTAGAGCAGTTGTACTGTAAAACTTTAAGACAATTCTGAGGTCAATTCTCAGTCCTCTCAGTCTCAGCAGTAGTGCTCACCTGCCCCCTGGCAACCAAGGACCTAGCAGTGACACATGCACGTACTGAGATGTTGGGAACTTTCCATCTCCCTGAATGGGGCAAGATAACCCTTAGGTGTTGACTCAGTTACTGGTGTTTTGACTCAGGCCCTGGAAAAGGGGCAAAGAGACCCTCAGATGTTTCTCCCTTACCTCATCTGATCTGGCAACCGCTCTTCAGTCAATTATTGGTAATAGCCCTTTTGAATAAGCCAATCATAATAGTTAAAGAACAACCCCAAACACCTCCCTTCCTTTTGTGGCTTTTTCCTTTAAAAGTAGCCTGTACCAGCTATTTGGGGTCTTTCTAGCCTCCCGAATGCTGGAAGACCTTGTCATGACAGAATTAATGAAATCCTCATGCTTTTACAACAGCTGTGGTGTGAGAGATGGTCTCTTGGGGAGACTCCTCCTCAGTGATTGGACTCTAGGGTCCAACAGTATAAATTTTAAACATACCCAAATAACAAGACACACATACAGGATATTCAGAAACACACACGTGTTGACACATCATTTACACATTCCTTCATACATATGAAGCAGACAGGAAACATCCATAGCTGATGTAGGTGGGTCATCTGTCTATGTGTTACTTTCATTGGTTAATAAAGAAACTGCCTTCGCCCTTTGATAGGACAGCAGCTTAGA
>LOEQ01009971.1:44039-56971 GCA_001685075.1 Bramus lutescens | reverse complement strand
AGAGAGAGAGAGAGAGAGAGAGGACTCTAGCTTGTGTTAAGTTGACATCAACCTAGTAAGCACAATGAGCTACAAATATGTGGGTGAACATGAAGTGAGGAGAAGAGTATATTGGTAGTGTTGGGAAGCATAGGAAGGAGAGAGTTGGGGATGGATATTTGTGAGATACATTGTTTGCACTTATCAAACAATAAATAAAAATAGCCTGTTGAAACAAACCAAACAAAGAACAAAAGGGCAGGGAACAATGCTAATTGGAATTTGATTAGCATTTTCTCAGAAACCTGGTCAGAATGCAAAAGTAAGCTTAGAAGCAAGTGGTCTGAATTCATTCTGTGTGGTGAGGGGCCTATGGCAGCCAAGTCAGTAGGAAGTGGTGTGATATAGTTGAGAGATCACATCTAGATTATCATCATAAAACAGAAGCTGTGGGCTAGCTTTGAAGATTAAAAACTGAAGGAAGACCATTACTGCTGGTCCCAGAATTAAACACAGACAACAGCAATGGCAAGCTGCAGAGGCATTCTGCAAAAAGCATGTTTCTGAGAGGCATCATGAACTCCCAATTCTTGCTCTTGTTCTGTCTTGGTAAGTCTGAGGGGGAGCAGGGCTGTTTGTGGTGGGTGGGTGGGTTGTGGAGGCAGCTGGACTTGGTGAGGCCAGTGGGGAGGCCAGTGAGGCTGTAGGAGAAGTGAATAAATTTCATTTTGTGAACACACATCATGTATGGGGAATGCATTCAGTACTTTATACATATTTCCTCCAAATCAGTAAGTTCTGAGCTTCTGAATGGCTTTCTGGCACTTGAACATGACATTTACATTCATTCTTTTGCATTTGTTGTATATGTGGTGTGTATGTGTGTGTGCATTCAAGTGCCTGTGTGCATATATGTGACAAGTCAAGGAAGGAGGACATTAAGAATCTTCCTTGGTTCTCCCCTCTATTTTTTGAGATTTCTCTTTGAAGCAGAAACTTCCTGTTTCGGAAGGCTGGCTAGATGGCTAGCAAGTTCCCTGGATCTGCCTGTCTCTGCTCCCCAGTTCAGGGTTACAGACTTGTACAGGGAGGATATGGGCTGTTGATGAGCAAGAAACATGTGGGAAACACAGAAATGCCTGAACACATGAAGCCAGAGCCTGAACTCAGTAGTAGATTCTTGGGATCAGAGAGGGCAATGAGGCAGCTCCAGGCAGGCACTGTGTCTTATAAGTCACTCTCTTGCAGGGCTATGTGCTGGGCTTACAGACATAAGTGGGAAAGGTAAGTGTCTCTTCCTTCACCCCAAATATTTAAATGGCTTTGTCCCTTGTTCTAAATGGTTCCCAGTGAGCAGGATGATATGTCATATGCAACTCTGAGTTTTATTTTCTTTCAGCAACCTTACCCAAGATCACCTTCAGTGCCCAGCCCAGCTCTGTGGTTCCTACAAAGGGCAATGTGACCCTGAACTGTTGGAGTTTCCCACGAAATGTGAACTGTAATTATCAAAGGCAAGATACTAAGTTGGATCCTAGGACACAACTTGGGATGAGAAAAAGGCGATTTCGATCCCTTTCAGTGTCGGCAGTTCTGGGTTCATTTAATTTCCATCTCATTGAGGTAGAGGAGAGTGATTCTGGATACTACACCTGCATATGCTATAGATACGAGAACCCCAATGTATCATTGTGGTACAGTGATGAAATTCTAATATTGGTCACAGGTGAGGAGGGGCTTCCTCAGAACGACATGTGTCAATCTATCAGAAAGGAAGGCAGCAAAGGGTGATCATCTTCCGAGCAGTTGGGGTGGGCAGGGAGTGATGATAGTGACAGAAATGAATACTTGGTTATTGATTTCATTTGCATATGTGTGTTTTGTACATATGTTATATGCATTCTTGCAAGTGTGTGAGCATCCATGGGTGTAGATGTCTGTACACACACGTGTGTATGCATGTGGAGTCTGGAAGTCATCAATTGTTCTTTTACCCTTTTCAGCAAGGCAGGATCTTGAAATGAGATCATAGCTCCCAACTATGGTTATTTTGGTAGCTAGCTTGCTCTGGAGGATCCTCCATCTTGGCCGTCTGAAGTTGGAGTTGTAGGCTGTACACTCACCTAGATATTTCATGGCTTATGGAGATCCAAATCTGGCCCTCATGCCTAAGTTGCATAAAGATAAGAAAGAAGAAAGGAAAGATGAGAATTTATATGATCTCAAACAGCTAGTACAGACTTTACTTAATAACAGAGGGGTGTGGTCTCTAGTTCTGACCATGCCAAGATAGGTCACAGGACCCAGTCACTCAAAGACTGGAGTTCAAGAGAACATAGATGACGTGCTTTAAGCTGAGGTTTTGGTTACTAGGGATAGGGAAGGGGGAGGATGTGTTTCTTACGGCAGTCATGTGATTGTTTGGTCAGTATGGTGATTCACTTGTAACTCCAGCTTCAGAAGAGAGACAGGGGACTTGCAGGGCGGGTTTGCTAATGAATGTAACCGTATCCAGGAGCTATGATTGGCTGTGAGGTCCTGCCTTGGTGAATAAGGTGGAAGAGCAATTGAGAATAAGAACATTGCCTTTCAGATTCCACATGCATGCACGCATGTGAGGTTAGCTGCTTCCTTAGATAGGCTGGTTTTCAGCTGCAGGGTCTTTGTATCTTCCTACTGGGAGACCACAGATGCTTTTCTTCTGTAGTCCGTCCTGGAAAGTTGAGTTCAGCATAGGGCCTTGACGTTTTTTTCCACCTTGGGAGAGGTTTTTGGACAACAAGAACTCTACCTGCTGAGCCATCCTCTCAACCTTAACCTTAGTTTTATCTGAGAGTTGATGGAAGGAAAAAATTCTTCCTTTTCAACCAGGTTTGATCTTGCTTACACCTGTCTAGCATCTGGAGGCAGAGATGGGTGGATCTGTGTTAGTTCAAGGTCAGCCTGGCCTACTTAGTAAGTTCCAGGACAGCCAGAGATGCACAGTGAGTTCAGATACACAGTGGGAGAGATCAGGCATCATGAGAACAAGGGTGGGAGTGTAAGCCAGGCTTTCCTCACCATGATCACAGGATTCTTCTTTCTCAGGCCGTTTACCTAAACCTTCCCTCCAAACTCACCAACGGAGGAGACGTGTGACAGCCAAAGGGAACGTGACCCTGCAGTGTTGGAAGCCACATAATATGACTGAGTACAAAATGTTCCTGCTTCTGAAGGAAGGAGTTTCAGNAGTTCCAGGACAGCCAGAGATGCACAGTGAGTTCAGATACACAGTGGGAGAGATCAGGCATCATGAGAACAAGGGTGGGAGTGTAAGCCAGGCTTTCCTCACCATGATCACAGGATTCTTCTTTCTCAGGCCGTTTACCTAAACCTTCCCTCCAAACTCACCAACGGAGGAGACGTGTGACAGCCAAAGGGAACGTGACCCTGCAGTGTTGGAAGCCACATAATATGACTGAGTACAAAATGTTCCTGCTTCTGAAGGAAGGAGTTTCAGAACCTGTACAGGTTCAGAGATCAGAAAGAAACAGAGCAGATTTCTCACTTCATGATGTGACCCTTGAGGACACAGGAAAATACAGCTGTGTCTACCACCAGATAGGAGCCCCTTTCTGGGCCTCCCACCCCAGTGATCTCCTTGAGATCTTGGTGTCAGGTAAGTTTTAAATATTTTCTTTAAAAAATATTTTCATAGTTCCAGTAGAGATAAAGAAATTGTGAGCTGGACAATAGTGGCACACACCTTTAATCCCAGCACTCTAGAGGCAGAGGTAGGCAGATCTCCATGAGTTTGAGTTCAGCCTGGTCTACAAGAGCTAGTTCCAGGACAGGCTCCAAAGCTAGAGAGAAACCCTGTCTCGAAAAACAAACAAACAAACAAAAACAACAACAACAAAAAACAGAAAAAAGAAAGGGCTGGAATTAACCAGACTTACTGTTATTACAGAGAACCACAGTTCATACTCACAACATGCAGTTCACAACCACCTGGGACTCCAGCTCTCCATGGGAGCTGATGCTGCCTCCTGCCCTCTGATGGTACCTGCAGTCATGCACATTCCCACATACAGACATACTGACTCACAGACACATAGACCAACACACACATATTGCACACACACGCACACACACACACACACGAAACTTATAAAAAGCCTGGTCATGGTGGCTCACACCTTTAATCCCAGCACTCAGGAGGCAGAGATAAGGGGATCTCTGTGAGACCAGCCTAGTCTACAAAGTGAGTTCCAGTACAGCCAAGGCAAAACAGAGAAAGTCTGTCTTAAAAAAATCTAATAAATAAAATAAAACTAATAAAAATAAATATTAAATAAACAGAAAACCATAATTTAGAAGAAATTATTTAAATTAATATTATAAATATTTATTTAATTACTTAAAATTATTTTGTGTTCATTAAGATTTGCTTTATGGCAGTTATGAGGCAGACTTTCCCAGGGTAGAAGCAAAACACATGGACACATACATGCATACCCTCGTGCAGGCGCACATGCACATCTAAACAGCTTAAAAACCTCACCCTAAGGGAGCCCACGACAAAGCAAAAAAAAAAAATCATTAAACGTCCCAGTTGGTGAACCAATGGGTTTTTATTGGGGTTACTGAGAGGAGCATGGGTGGGGGAGTGTCACCTGGAGCAGGGATGGCTCCACAGCAGCTGCTTCAGCAGAAAGCCCCCTCCAGCGCTGCTGATGACTCATGAACGCTGCAGCCTGGAGCTCTGCACAGTGTGCAGGCCTCTGGATGCTCCCAGAATTCTCTTTTCTCTGTGTTGGGCTGGTCAGAGTCTCCTCCTCCTGTGGCAGTTAACCCTTTTTACATGCTGGGAGGGGCCTTTAAGAATCTTCCCTCTCTCACCAGTATTCTCCCTCCCTCCTGAGGGAATGCTCCGTTTGGGGTGCCACAGCTTACAATGTCACAGATGTGCTCTATATTGGAAAAGTTGTTGTGAAGAATGTGTATTTCAGTACTGTTGGATAGAGTATCATTTAAATATCTGCTAGGCCCATTTATTTGTGGTGCAGTTCAACTCTGAGTTTTTCATTTGATATTTTTCTGGATTGTGTATCTATTTGAACCAGTGGCATATTGAAGTCACCATTATTCTTGTATCTGGATCTGTCTCTTTATGTCTACTCATATTAGTTTTATGAAAATGGGTGCATCAACATTCAGTATATATAAGACTTCTGTCTATTTCCCTCCCTTCCACCTCTCACCCCCCCCATCCACTCCTTAGAGAGGGTAAGGATTCCCATGGGGAATCTAGCACATTGCTTTGAGGCAGGACCAAGGCCCTCCCCACTATGTCTAGGCTGAGCAAAGTATCCCTCTAGAGAGAATGGGTTTCAAAAAGCCAGAACAAGCAGTAGGGATAAATCCTTCTACCAGGCATTCTTAAGGTTTTCTGTTTGTTTTTGAGGTAGTATCTCATTATACAGTTTAGGCTTTGTTCTATGTAATTTAGCCTCCCTTGAACTCACAGGTTTCCTTCTTCTGCCTCCTGGCTGCTGAAATTAAAAAAATGAGTTACTATGCCCAACTCAATCATTAAAGTTTTTATCTTTTTTCATTTGCTTATTTATTGTGTACATATTTGCAATATGTTCATGAATGTGTCCATGCCACAGAATGCATGTGCAGTTCAAAGGATAATTTGAGCGATTCAGTTGTCTCCTTCTATTGTGTGAGATTTACATTGACTTCAGGTATTCAGGTTTGGTGGCAAGTGCCTTTACCTGCTAAGACATCTCACTGCCTTAATCTTTATATTTTCTTCATGGATTTTCCCTTTATTAATACATGCTTATCTTTGTATCCCATGATTAATTTTTGAGACAACTTTTCGCTATGTAGATCTGCCTCACCTGGATCTCACTACATAGTCCAGGTTGGCCACGAACTCACAAAAGTGTGCCTGCCTCTGCCTCCTGGGTGCTAGAATTAAAGGTTTGAACTACACCCTATGGATGACTTACTTTGTTTAACCATTTGTCTGTGTGTGTGTGTGTGTGCACTTGAGTGCAGCTCCTGCAGAGTCCAGAAGAGGCCATGGGAACTCCTGAATCTGCAATTACAGGCTGTTGGGAGCCTCACTTTGTGAGTGCTAGGAACTGGTCCTCTGTAAGAGCACTGCCTGCTCTCAAATGCTAAGTCTCCAGCACTTAGGGCAATTCCGAGATAGATTTCTTTACTCCTGTAATTCTGTTAGTTTTTTTTTTTTCCTGGATGAAATGAATCAAGTCTTTTCTTTCTCCAGTATTCATGTCAGGGACTTGCTGCTTCAGTGAGTGGTATATGCTGAATCCTTTCCTATTTACTGATTGTAATTTCTACATAGTAATCTTGGTTAGAAGCTACTCACTTTCAGAAAATAAAATACACCATTGCCTGCTTTGATGGTTTTTAGGACTGCTGAGAAGTGTGGTATTAATTTTTGTGAGTTCAGAATTTTAGTTACCTATTACAACTTCTAATATTATTTCTTTCCTCTGCCATATTTGCATTGTAACTATAATTTGCAATGGAGAGACTTTTTCTGGTATGTCTAGTCATAACCTGGTGTTTCGATATCTGTTTCCTTTCCTAGAATTTAAACATATTTTACTGCCATTCCAGTGAATAGGTTTCTATGCTTTTTCTTTGTGTCAAAGCACTTTTTCCCTGTGCCTCAGATCCTCATGTTTGATCTGTCTGCTGATCTCAGTTTCGTGTGTGTGTGTGTGTGTGTGTGTGTGTGTGTGTGTGTGTGTGTGTTTGGGGGAGACTGTCATTCACTTCATTTCTCCTGAGGCTCTGCTCCTCACCACAGGATGAGGCCATTGGCCACAGTACCCTTCACAGTCCAAGGTTCATGCTGCCTCAACTTCTCAACATGTCTGCACCTGGTCCTCTCCCTCATTGCATCTGTCTTCCATGCAGACACTGTAGGAGAGGAACCCAGCTTTCCAGAATTGCAATGGCTCCCTGTTTTCAGTTGGCTTAAAGCCAGAGGCTAGTTGCCGGAGCATGCAAACACAAATATGTGAACTCAGGGTCTGAGCTCAACTAGAGCCTCTGGGGTATTCCTCAGAACCAAGAATGGTAATGAGGTGGCTGTCAGCAGGCACTTGGACATCATTCGTGACTGTTTTGCAGATCTGAATGATGGCCACACAGAGATGGTAAGTGACTCAACCACACTCACTCCGAGCTTTCATCACACATGCTCTCTGTTTCCTTCCTGGGAGCAGGTGGATATGCCCAATCCAGAAAGATTTTTGTTTCCCTCCAGATTTCTTTCCCAAACCCAGCCTCAGGGCTTGGCCAAACTCAGTGACTTCAGAGAACAGCAGCGTGACACTGCGATGTGTGAGTCCCACGCCGGGCACACAATTTGTTCTCAGAAAGGGAGACACCATTTTGGATTCCAGGCCTCCACATCATTTGACAGAGGGGACAGCTGAGTTCCGCCTGACTAACCTTCAGCTGAGGCATGCTGGATATTATACCTGTGAATACCATTTAAAGGAGTCCCTCAAGAAAATCTCGTTTTCCAGTGATGTCCTCTTACTATTGGTCACAGGTGAGAAGAGGTGCCTCAGAACAAAGGACAGTGATTTTCAGACAAGGGAGAGCCTGTCACCAATGCAATGGAGGTAGGGACAAAAGGGACATCACGTGGGACTGGTAAAATGGCTCAACTTGGAGAAGCTTTGGCTGCAATGTCTGCCAACACAAGTTTGATCCCAAACACCCGCATGGTGGAAGGAGAAACATCCACATGGTGCCTGCAGACCTTCACTTTCATGCCCTGGCTTGCACCCCACCCAATAATCAAGTAAAAACGTAGTTTTAAAAGAACTGCACCTCCAGAACAGTTAAGGACATGAGGTAACAAGGACAAACTGGAAAAGTTTTCTCTCACTGGAGGAGTGAAATAAAAACATCTGGTCAGCACTGGTCACACACAAGAATGCCCTATCAATAGTAAGTGGTGGGAGGGAAAGATCTTACAGGGCCCTACTCTTTATGACCAAACTATAGGCTATGGGTTGACTCTGGGAGAAAGGGGCAACTGAGTTTAATTTTGTACCCTCTGCTGAGCCCGCTGGGCTCCAACAGGTAACTCCAAACAAATGGTCACACGAAGGGTCCTGGCTAGTCTCAGGGATCCCCAGACAAAATGAATTGAAATGAACACCAGAGAGAAATGTGGGGATGAGGAAGGTGTCAGGGAGGTGGGGTGAAAATGGTCAGTATGCACTGTGTACATATGGAAAGTTATCTACGGACATATTTAATAATAAAAATGTGTCTGTTGAGAGTCAGAATAGACCGTGGGAAAGTTTCAGCATCATGAGGACCCTTGCAGGACAGGAAGGATGAATATAGGACTCTAGGATTGACCCATTATGATTGGCTCTTGTTTCTCTTACAGGATATTTGCCTAAGCCTTCCCTCCTAGTCCAGCACTTGCTTCAAGTTACCACAGGAGAGAAGGTGAATCTACAGTGTCAGAAGCCACACAATTTCACACAGTATAAAATGTTCGCTTTGCTCAAAGAGGGAACTTCATCCCCCATACAGCTTCTGAATTCAGAAAACAACACAGTGGAATTCACGCTTCAGAATGTGACAGTCCATGATTCAGGAAGGTACAGTTGTGTGTACCTCCAGGGAGAAGCCCCTTTCAGGGCCTCACATCCAAGTGATCATCTTGATATCTCAGTGGCAAGTAAGGATTATATGATGGTAGTAGTATTTTTTTCTAATAAGACATAGTTTATTGCATAATTTTATTGTTTCATCACTTATACTCTTTCCTCTCTCTTTTAAAGTACCTATTTTATTTTATTTTTGAAAATTGTTTGTATATGTGTGCATATATGCACATGAGTTCTGTGTTCACAGAATCCATAAGAGGGTGTTGTTTCCCCTGGAGTTGGAGTTACAGTTGGTTATGAGTTGCCTGATGTGGATGCTGGGAACGAAATAAGATCTTTGCCAATGCCTCTATATTTAAACACTTCCCTCTAATATTTTAATAGTTTCAGTTCTTATAGTAAAGTCTTTGATTTATTTGGACTTGATTATGTGCAGGGTGAGATATAGGGATCTAGTTTCCTTCTGTGTGAAGGAATCAAGGTTTCCTATCATTTTGTGAGGAAACCATCCTTCAATGTGAACTTTTGTCATCTTTGTCAAAAAGTGTCTGTAGCCATGAAAGTTTCTATCTGGGTTGTCTGTTGTGTTCTTTTAATCTAAGTATCTATTTTGTGCTACTGTCATACTGAAATAGCCCTTCTTGAGTGCAGCTGACATTCACAGTGTTCCAGGGGCTCAGATGTCAGGTGAAGTTCTGCTATATTCAAGGCACAATGGCATTTTGTGGTATGTGGAGAGATGCTGATCTACCATGGATTCTGTGCCCTGTAAATTTCCTTTGGTTTATATTTTTGCTCATAACTAGACAGCAGAAAAAATAATAGCATCTTGAAATTTGCGGGCAAATGGATGGATCTAGAAAACATCATACTGAGTGAAGTAACCCAGACCCAGAAAGACAAATATAATATGTACTCACTCATAAGTGGCTTTTAGTCATAAAGCAAAGGGAAACCAGTCTATAATTCATAATCCCAGAGAACCTAGACAACAAAATGACCCTAAGAGAGACATGTGTGATCTTGTTGGAGAAAGTATGTCATTTGAGGTGTGAACTTTGAGCTTTCAAAAGCCCTTGCCATTTCTAGGTAGCTCTCTCTGCCACTTGCTTCTGTGTCGAGATGTGAGCTCTCAACTACAGCTCCAGTACAATGCCTGCCTATTGCCACTCTTCCCATCGTGATGGTCATGAACTCTTACCCTCCCATACTGTGAGTCCTAATTAAAGCTTTCTTTTAAGAGTTGCCTTGGCCATGGTGTCTAAGCACAACAATTGAAACTCTAAGGAAGACAGTCAGAATCCTAATTAGCCTTGAGTGTCAACTTGACTCAGCTTAAAGTCATCAGAAATAAGAGTTCTCATCTGAGGAAATATGAAGTTCAGATAGGTCTGTGAGCATGTCTGTGAGAAATTGTCCTGATCATTAATTGATGTAGAAGGCCTTTGGTCTCACTCTTTGGATGACACCAATCATCAAGCAGATGGTACTGAGGTATATAAAAAAATCATGAGGCAGAGCAAGTCAGAGATGCTTAAATTTCAGGTTTCTTTTTTCTTTTTAAAATTTTATTTACTTTATGTGTATGACTGTTTTATTCATATGCATGTGTATGAACCACAATCTTGCTAGGTACCAAAAGTGGTGAGAAGAGGGTGTGGAGCCCTGTAACTTGACTTATGGATGGTTGTTAGTTACATGTGCTTACTTTGGATGGAATCAAGGTCCTCTGGAAGAGCAGACAATAATCTTAACCACTGAACCATCTCTCCAACTCTTCTCCAAGTTTTGACTTTCATTTCCTGCCCTAACTTTCCTTAATGATAGATTGTAACCTCTATGATGAGATAAACCCTTTCGTACCTGAAGCTGATTTTGGTCAAATATTTTTATCATGACACAGACATCAAAGTAGAATAGACAGAATGAATATACAGAAAATAAGATTATCAAACAAAACAAAACTCCATTCATTTAAACTCTCATTAAAGCCTACATTGTGTGTTCAGGGATTAAAACTGCAAAGAATGGACAGCTTCCCACTGGCCAATGTCTGAGTGGATGGAAGAAAGTCAGCTCTGGTTGATTCTTTTGGGGAAGAAGGATGCTCATTACAGTATTAATCGTCTTCTCTCTTTCAGTTTTCCTAAGGGCCTCATCACAATGTTACACCAAGATTAATCTCATCAGGCTGGGAATGTCCGCCATGTTTGTGGTGCTTATGGCATTCTTCCTGGCTGAAGCCTGGTATAGGCAGAGGGTGTCACCAAGCAGACCCAGGTAAAAATAACTGAAATTTTCCCTATTTCATGACTGGTGGATAGTTATGATGAATGTTTGAGCACCAAATTAATGGATTTATAACTGAGAAATAAAAATGTCCAGGTATCATGATGCATGTCTTTAATCCTAGTACTCTGGGGGCAGAAGTAGGTTAATCTCTATAAGTTCCTGGTCAGCCTGGTCTACATAGAGAATTCCAGACCAGTCAAGGTTACATCGTGGGATCTTGTCATCAAAAACAAATAACAACTAAAACAGTAGAAAACGAAATAACAAATAATGCTATGATAAATTTAGTTTTTTAATCATACATTAATCAATATGGGGAAAAGAACTAAGTAATTAATTATATATTAAGTAGTTGAACTGGTAATTAAGTGCTTAGCACAAAAGAGCTAATGAACCTACTTATGGAATACTTTTTATACAAAGTTTCCATTGTCTATTAAGGTTACCTTGCTGTATTATCTATCATTGTGAGGAACTATCTGAGCATCTGGCATTGGTGCAGAGAATTCTCATGGTTTTCTACAATGGCATTAATGTCATTTTATGTGCAGTAGATATATTTTTTACCATGTTGTGATAGAGAACCTTCTCTTTGGATGTATATGTCTCTCAGCCTAGATGTAGTAGGGAGGGCCTTGGACTTCAAACCATTTCTAATGCAAGACTTAGATTCCTTAGGATATAATAATTATTGAAACATTTTGCATATGTTTCTTGCTTAAGATTGTTTATTCTGGTTGTAATTCAATTTTTATACTTGATATCTGTTCTTATTGTATATAGTTTTATATTGGGTTTGGAACTCTTTTATTTAAACAAAAGGTGGAGGTGATGGGGAACCTCCTTCAGCCAATGGCCTTTAAGAGGCTGGACCAGGTTGGCCATGGCCTTGGGTACCAAAAAGCACAGAGGTTGTCCACTCAATCTCTCTCTCCCTGCTCACCACACCCAGATGTTGGATTCTGTTCCTGTTTCCCTTTGTGATCTGTGAGTTCCCTTTAATAAAGAACCCCTTATTATGCCTTATTTGGAACTAGTGTGCAATTTCTTTATTAACATTCCCCCCACAATCTAACACATTCCTCTTCAATGTTGCATTGCCCTGTATGTTTAAGCATAGGTATATTTAACATATCTAGAGTAATAAGTAGTACAATGTCCTTTCCCATTAACTGTCAGCTGAGGCTTCAATGAAATAATGAAAAAAAAACTAACCATGGGTCTGAGAAATGTCTCAATGGTTAAGAATGCATTATTCTTAAAGAGGAGCTGGGCTTGGTTCCCAGCATCCAAAAAGATTGGCTTATAACTATATGTAACACCAACCCCAGGGAACCTATTGATCTCTTTTGACCTCGGCAGACTCCCTCCCAACATGCACATACCTACTCCACCCATACACATTTAAAAAAATGAAGTATATCTTTTTTTTTAAAGCATCTTCTACCTAGTGTAGCTTTCAAACATCTCAAGTTGGAGTAATGAGAAGTGGGCTTGGGGATACTCAGAATAGAAGATATTGGAGACCCTGCACAATTAATAATTTTGGAACAGTCAACATGACTTAGTGGCTCACAGTACTTGTTGCTGAGCCTGACAACTTGAGTTTGATCTCTAGAATCCACATGATAGGAGAGAGCCAAGTCCCACAAGTTATCCCCTGACCTCCCCATACATAATGTGGCACCCACATGTGGCCACATACATGCACAGGAAATAAATAAAATGTAAAAAAAGAGTTAATATTTCTTTTTTGTTTTTTAATTGATTTTTATTGATCTCTACATTTTTTCTGCTCCCCTCCCTGCCTCTCCCTTCTCCCCTTCAACACTCCCCCAAGGTCCCCATGCTCCCAATTTACTTAGGAGATTTTGTCTTTTTCTATTTCCCATGTAGATTAGATCTATATAAGTCTCTCTTAGTGTCTTCATTGTTGGTTAAGCTCTCTGGGATTGTGGTTTGTAGGCTGGCTTTCTTTGCTTTATGTTTAAA
>LOEQ01009971.1:29261-39453 GCA_001685075.1 Bramus lutescens | reverse complement strand
TGGTTTTCTTTGCTTTATGTTTAAAAACCACTTATGAGTGAGTACATGTGATATGATTCTTTATTTGTAACAGCAATATGCAGCCTACCAATGAAAGACCTGGTTAAGAAAAAATACCCTCTGTTTTCTCATATTTTGTTAGTCTGTAACAAGTTACTTAGACATAAATGTTTGTGGGTTCTTGTGGTGACTTTGCTTTAATTATGTAACGAAGGTTAAAAAAACATGTTTTTATCTGTATTCATTATAATCATTCACTTGAAAACTAGAATGCAACCACATTGTAATTTCTATATTGCCTGAAAGATTTTGTTCAGGTATACAAGCTCTAGGAAAAAAGTATACAGTAGAAGAACACAGAAGAATAAAGAAGAAAACATCAAGAGAGAGTGTGAATGTCTTTTTCCCTAACCCCCTCAGATAAAAAAGTCCAATGTGAGCTGAATCTGTTGATTTCCCTTTGAGCCTTGTGCCACTGGAGGCTGGTCCCTTAGGCAGTGATAGGTAGGTATGGCTTTGTTAGGGAAGGTATCACCTTGTAGGAGGAATTATGTCACTGGGGTTGTGTATTGAGGTTTCAAAAAGCTCAAGCCCAGACTCTCTCTCTCTCTCTCTCTCTCTCTCTCTCTCTCTCTCTTCCTGTTGCCTACAAATCGGAGTGTAGCTCGCAACTATTTCTCCAGCATCATGTCTGTCATGCCTGTGGCCATGCTTCCTTTCGTGATGATAATGGATTAAAACTCAAAAACTGTAATCAAGCCCCCAATTAATTGTTTTCTTTTATAGGAGTTGCAGTGGTCTTGATGTCTTTTTTCAGTGATAGAACACTGACTAAGCCAACGTCATTCTTACTCAAACCACTGTACCAACTATGTCAACTTAGTACTGCCCATAGTGCTGCTATGAGCATGGGTGTGTGGTCATTCAATGGAACATGGGCAATCTACCAATGTTCTTACTCCTTTAGAGAATGATTCTCCAGCACTGGAGGGATGGCTTAGTGGTTAAGAGCACTTGTTGCTGTTGCATAGGACCTGGGTTCTAGTCCCTCAATCATTTGCAACTCCAGTTACAGGGGATCCAAAAGCCCTCTTCTGACTTCCTTGAGTATTGGGCACACACACAGTAAACATACATACATGGAGGCAAAACACTCATAGCAAAAAATACAATAAATAAATGTTTCTTATTGTTGTTTTATTTTTCTAGACAGGGTTTAACTATGTAATTCTGGTTGTCCTGGAACTCACTCTGCAGAACAGATGGGCCTTGAACTCATGGAGATCTGCCTGAACCTGCATCCTGAGTACTAGAATTAAGAGCATGCTCCACCACTACCTGGCTCACCAAACGTAAAAATTATAGAATGATTCTCCTTTTCCCCAGCTACTTTGGGACCTTTACTCCTTAGGGGTATAAACAATGACTTCTGCCAAAAGATCAGTGTTGAGTGTCAGGCACAATTGAGTTGTTGTGGAGGTCACAGCTTCACAGCTTACATGGCAGATACTCACTGTGGAGACCAGTCAGTTTTGTCAGAGGCCAGTCTCAGAAATGGTTGACAAATTAATGGCTTTCAGGTGTTTGTCATTATAGCAGCTCCAAGACCACGGCGTCTAAAAGCTTAGGTAGGTATGGCCATGCCATTGTTTTTTACATTATCTTTTTCTTTAAATTTTAAATCTTGTAATTATAAAATTAGGAGAATTTTTGTATCAGGCCATGCTGTCTCTAGCCAGTTTTTGCTGACCAGCTCTGGACGTTGGCTGTAGGAGGGACAGCCCTCCAAACTTTTTTGTCATCTGCCTTTAGCACAGCCTTCATCTGGCTCCATAGCCCAGTGTGGGCCAAACTCATTTAGTTGACTCCAGCATGTGTACTTGATCTGCCACAATCTCAGCTGTAGCCCAGGTCATTGCTGGATTGCGCCCCATGCTCTTTTTCTCCACCCACTCAGCAGTTGTAGAGGCTCTGGCTTGGTGACCACACCCTGGCTCCATAGTGTGGACTTGGTGGCAAAAGAACATCTTGTATCCCGTGCTCCCTTTATTTTTTCATCCACTTAGTGACCATAGCATCACCACTTGTTGGGGGCACAGGCAAGGCCACATTTTGGCCTCTCTAAGTCCTGGAGCAGCCTGAAGGTGCTAGAGGTACACAGGCAGTGAGGTAGAGGAAATACATTGTTTACATTATCTAAAAACTCTAAAAATCTCTGCAGTTGTTTTTGTTTTATCCCAGTTCTTTTGGTTATCAAAATACATTCAAGCAACTGTACAGACAGTTGAATTCTATTTTTTGACCCACATTTAAAATTATTATTTATAAATTTTATTCTCGATATTTTTGTCCAGCATTTTTTAAATAATCTATTATCTATTTTTGAGTGTTTATTTTTTACCTCTACACCTGGGGTGTGATTTTTTATACAGGTTCCCTCATGCTTCTCCCTTGTACTGCTGGCCACATGGTATGTTTCCAGGTTCATTGTCACCCCATGTTGGGTGCCATTTTTCAGAGACCAGCTTTGACAAATATACCACTTACCAGGGTAGGGGCATGGGAATTAGAAAAATAAGTAAAGAGAATGAAGATGTGAGTGAAAATAATAAAAAAAGAAACATAAGATAGTACCGGGAGAGAGTTCCAGCCAATACTGAAATTGGCCTTATTTAATTTTTTATACACTTTTATACCCCAATACAATAGGGGAAGAAGACAAAAGAATGCTTTAACATGATACAAAGTGAAATTGCCTGGTGTGAGTGAGAAGGAAACATGGAACACGCAACAAACCCACTTAGGAGTTTATCAGGGTATGTGTGCAGGCCTGATGAGGCAGTGTGCTGAGAAAGAGAGCTTGAAGATGGCGTGTCTAGCTTTTAAGGGCTGCCTAGCACATGCGCACAGGGGGATGACATGGCTGCATCATATGCAGATGACAGAGCTCACACATGTGTGCAAGGGCTCACACAGATGTGTCATATGTAGATGATGCAACCAGGCTGCATGTGGATCATGCAGGGTCCTTTAAGATTCCCAGGGCCATTAGGCACTTCTGCCTGAGGGCTTGTCCACACATGCGTGGCCCTAGAACCCGGAAGTGTCAGCCATGTTGTGTGGCTGAATCATTGCATTCCACTCTTTTGCTTATTACAAAAATTTGGGGAGTTTGGGGTCTTTAATGGGTGTGAATGGGGCATTGTAAGGTCTCTCGTGACTGCTTCCTGCTGATTTTGTGGTCATCACCAGGTCTCGTGAGACTGCTTTTTGCTGATTTTGTAGGCGTCGGAGAGTTGAGATGCTTGACCATGTCCTGGGTTGGAGGAGAGTCCCAAGATGGTAGGTAGAGGGATTTTTTGGGGGGGTGGGGGTGGAGGATGGAATTTCCCAGGGGTTCCCAAGACCTGGAATGATAAGGTAAGAATTAAATGATACTTATTCTGGGCAAGTCTGGTCTGTTTAGATAGGTCCAATTGGCTCCCTGGAGCTTATGAAAACAAAAAACGTTTGAAAAGAAATAAATTTTAGACATATTAAAAGTTTATGATTACAGTGGTATAGTGTTGTAATAGAAGACAGTGGGGAGGAGGGAGGAAAATAAGGGGGAATTATTGGAAAGGGGAATTATTAGACCCCTTAATGTATTTCCTGAAGCAAATCTTAAGGCACTTGTTCTCTTTAGCATCATGGTATTACCTTAACATCCAGGAGACACTGTCGCAGTCAGTGATAAACCTGTTATGTTAAAGTCTGTTCTGTGAGTTTTTGGAGACTGGGGCTGTGAATGTCCCCAAACTCGTTATTGTTTCTTACTACCTAGGCTTTTGACAATCCTTGTACCTCCGGCTCTGTGTTTAATGATGGTCTCTGTAATAACAGCTGAGTGGTTAACTAGAAATTTAAGTATGACATTGGAGATGTAGAGAAGTTGGTAAAGCAGATAAGAGGAAGAGGGAGCGTATATGGGGTTTTGGCACAAGAAAGTTGACTATGGTGATGAAACTTTTATTTTTCTGGAACTTGAGAAAAAGTGGCTAATCTTGGTGTCCTCTGGAACTTAAGGGAGCAGGGCCCTGTTTGAGTTAACATATAAGAGGGGGTATCTTGAGCTGGAAGATTAAAAGGTTTAAGGTGAGACAGGTAGATCCAATGGGAGAGTCTCTCAAGCTTGGCAGCTGTTGGAGTTACAAGAATTACTTTGAAGGGGCCCTGCCACTTAGGGAAAAAAGGTGAGGGGTGTTGGTCTTGGGAAAAGAATAGTACCTGATCTCCTATTTTAATCAGCAATGGGCATGAACTGGCACATGGTTGAGGTAATGAGTAGTTGGTAAAATCCCATAATAGGGAGCAAAGATGGGATCATAGCAGAGTAAGAAGGTGGACAGGAAGTGGAGAGGTTTTAGGTGAGAGGCTGGGGTTTAAAACCAGCTGCCCATGCATGAGTTCAAAGGGCAAGATGGAAAGGGGCTTTTGGGGAGAGCCCTAAGCCCTAATAGGGCCAAAAGAAAAAGTTTTACCCAGTCAAGGTGAAGCTCCTGTAACATCATAACAAGAACATTTTTTTAAAAAAAAGAATGGTTAGTTCTTTCTACCTTCCCTGAATATTGAGGATGATATGGGATATGAAAATGCCAGGGAATGTTAAAAACCTTAGATAAAGTTTGAGAGATCTGGGAGGTAAACTCTGGGCCATTATCCGACTGAAGAGAGGTTGGGATTCCAAACCAGGGGATAAATTCTCAGAGAAGATCATCAGAAACTGTCTGGGCCCTCTTGTCAGTGGTGGTAAATGCTTCAATCCACCCAGACATGGTGTCCACCAAGACCAGGAGATATTTAACTCATCTAACTGTGGGCATATGAGTGAAATCAAGCTGCCAGTCAGTTCCTGGAAGGGAGCCCCTGGCCTGGTGAGTGGGAAAAAGAAGCTACAATATTTGGTCTTGGGATCTGACTTTTGACAGATTTTACAAGAGGCNTAAAGTTTGAGAGATCTGGGAGGTAAACTCTGGGCCATTATCCGACTGAAGAGAGGTTGGGATTCCAAACCAGGGGATAAATTCTCAGAGAAGATCATCAGAAACTGTCTGGGCCCTCTTGTCAGTGGTGGTAAATGCTTCAATCCACCCAGACATGGTGTCCACCAAGACCAGGAGATATTTAACTCATCTAACTGTGGGCATATGAGTGAAATCAAGCTGCCAGTCAGTTCCTGGAAGGGAGCCCCTGGCCTGGTGAGTGGGAAAAAGAAGCTACAATATTTGGTCTTGGGATCTGACTTTTGACAGATTTTACAAGAGGCAGTGATAGTTTTTAAGAACTCAAAGTCCTCACAGGTGGATTGGAGGTGACCCTTGACAAAATGAAACAGAGCTTTGCTATAGGATGAAAGAGCTGATGTAGGTAGGACAGAATTTGTCAGGTGTCAGGGGGGGTCTGTGAGAATGTGGGCTGTGCTGTATGAATCCCCTGAGGTGATTGAGGTAGGTTTGGGCTCTGGAATGCTGTTGTTCCAGCTGCTTGCTTGGTCAGCCCAGTTATTTCCCTTGGAAATAATGGAACTGTTGGTCTGATGAGACCGACAGTAAATAATTTCTATAGCTTTGGGGAGATGGGAGGCTTTTAACAGGTCCATAATGTAACCTGAGTNTTTCCCTTGGAAATAATGGAACTGTTGGTCTGATGAGACCGACAGTAAATAATTTCTATAGCTTTGGGGAGATGGGAGGCTTTTAACAGGTCCATAATGTAACCTGAGTTAGATATGGACCCTCCTTTCATTGTAAGAAGCCTGCGCTCCTTCTAGATAGCTGCGTGGGACAGGAGGATAGGAAAGCATATTTGGAGTCTGCATAAACATTTAAAGATTGTCCTTTTGCTAGCTGGAAAGCATGGGTAAGGGCTATTAATTCAGCCTGCTGATTAGTGGTATGGGCAGGGAGTGCCTGTGCCTCCACCACCCCAGTATCTGACACTATGGCATAGCCATACAGGTCCCTTCACATAAAAAGGAGCTGCCATCTATGTACCAGATGTAAGTGGCCTGGGACAGTTTGCCCTCCTGTATATGTGAGAGATGGGGCAGTAGATCCTCTAAGGTTTCTATGCAGGAATGAGATGGGGAGTAATTAATGTTAGGTTGAGGTAGAAAATTTGAGATATTAAGGGGTGGACAGCATTGGAAAGTGGGTGTGGCATCTTCTACTAGTGCCACCTGGAGGGAAAGAACTCGGGAAGGGGGCAAGTTTTGTAAGCCTTTTCAAGTTAAGAGACGGAACAGATTGTGGTGGGAGAAGACAGTGATAGGTGACCCAAAGATTAGTTTCTTTGATTCATGAATTAGAAGCTCAGTGGCTGCTAAAGCACGTATGCAGGGTGCTCAGCCCTGAGTGGTGAGGTCCGGCTTCTTTGGCAGGTATGCTACAGGTGCAAAGGAAGGTCTCAGTTGAATATGCCTAGGAACCCAAGGACGTATTCATCCTTCTCTGTTACATAAAGGGAAAAAGGACGAGTTAAATCTGGGAGATGAAGAACTGGGGCCTGGATAAGGGCTTGCTGGAGCCTCTGGAAGGGTTTAGTAATGGGATGAAGAAATGGCTCATGCAGAGAGCCAAGAGCTGTCTCATATAAAAGGCAGGCAAAGAGAGAAAAAGAAGGGATCCAGGAATGCAGGATGTCAGCTATTCCTAGGAACAATAAAACCTCTTCTTTTGTAGAAGGAACTGCAAGGGACTGAATTAGCATTTTTTCTGTCTAGGGTAATAGCTTTTTTGGTTGGGATAATAGTTAATCCCAAGTAAATAACCAGAGAGGTAGACAGTTGTACCTTAGAAGGTGAGACTCCATAGCCCTTTTTGGACAGGAAATTTAAAAGAGTGGAGGTATCAGTTTTGCTGATCTCCAAGGATGAACTTCAAAGTAAAATATCATCCACATACTGTATGAGTTTAGACTTAGAGAGAGACAGTGAGAGTAGATCAGAAGCTAAAGTCTTACCAAATAGGTGTGGCTGTCCCAGAATCCCTGGGGATGGATGGTCCAGGTGAGCTGTATAGAGAGGTGAGTGTCAGGGTCAGTCCAGGTGAAAGCAAAGATATTTTTGAGATTGATATCTGAGAGGAATATAGAAAATAAATCCTTAAGATCAAGAACTGAAAAGTGGGAGCTCCTGGGGGATAGTGGAAAGAAGTGTGTAAGGGTTAGGCCCTACAGGATGAAGAGGGACCACTGCAGAGTTAATGAGCAGGAGGTCTTGAACCAGGCGATAGGTTCCATTAGGTTTTTTGACAGCAAGTATAGGGGTGTTAAAGGGAGAAGAGGTGGGGCGAAGTAGCNAGTGGAAAGAAGTGTGTAAGGGTTAGGCCCTACAGGATGAAGAGGGACCACTGCAGAGTTAATGAGCAGGAGGTCTTGAACCAGGCGATAGGTTCCATTAGGTTTTTTGACAGCAAGTATAGGGGTGTTAAAGGGAGAAGAGGTGGGGCGAAGTAGCCTTTTTTTTCTTAGAAGGTCAGAGATAATAAGATTAAGTCCCTAAGGCTCTGGAGAGAGAAGGGGTACTGAGATTTGGTAACGTACTTACTAGGATCTTGTAATTGGATAATGATGGGGGAATTCACCAATTGAACCCAGAGGTATGCATAGAGGTTGTGCTCAGGCCAATGGAACATGTGGTTGTTGTGGAAAAAATACCCAGTTCTGGATCCCAACCCACAGTCCAGTCTTAGAGAGGTATTTTATCAAGTGAGGTTCCCTCTTCTCAGATGACTCTAGCTTATGTTCAGTTGACATAAACCTAGTCAGCACAATGGGCTACAAAAATGTGGGGGGAGAACTAGATGTGGATGGAGGGATATATTGGGGTGTCTGGGAAAATTGGGAGGAGAGAGTTAGGGTGGATATTCTTGAGATATATTCTTTACAAGTATCAATTATAAAACAATAAATAAAAAAATTTTGTTGAAACAAATCAAACCAAACAAAGAACAAAAAGACGGGGCATAATGCTAATTGACATTTGATTAACATTTTCTCATAAACTCAGTCAGAATGCACAAGTAAGCTTGGAAGTAGGTGGTATGAATTCTTTCCTGTGGTAAGAGGCCCATGTGAGACAAGCCAGTAGGAAACGGCATGATACTCTTAAGAAATCACATGCTGATCACTGCAAAACAGAAGCTGTGGGTTAGCTCTGAAGATTAAAAACTGAAGGAAAGTCATTACTGATGGTCCCAGAATTAAACACCGACTTGACAGGAATGGCAAGCTGAAGAGGCATTCTTGAAAACCGTGTTATTGAGACATCATGAACTCCCAATTTTTGCTCTTGTCCTGTCTTGTAAGTCTGAGGAGGATAGGTCTGCTTTTGGTGGGTGAGTGGGTTATGGAGGCAGCTGGAGTCAGTGAGGCCAGTGGGGTAACTGGTGAGGCTGTAGGATAAGTGAGTAAATTTCATTTTGTGAACACACATCATGTATGAGGAATATGCTGGGTGCTTTACAGACATTTTTCTGTTTCCTCCAAATTAGTAGGTTCTGAACTTCTCAAGGGCTTTCTGCAGCATCAACATGACATTTACACTCTTTCTTTTGTATTTAGTGTGTGTGTGTGTGTGTGTGTGTGTGTATGTGTATGTGTGCAGGTACCTATATGCACCCATGTAGTAAGCCAAGGAAGGAGGACACTAGTATGAGATGGCTTGGTGGGTAAAGGTGTTTGTTGCCACGCCTGAATACCTGAGTCAATCCTTAGGACCCATGTGGTAGCTGACCTTCCCAAGGTCTCCTCTAACCTCCACATGTGCACCATGGCATGCATGTGAATCCCCAATAAATAATGGTAAAAGGGCATGGTGATGAAACTGCATGCGTTTATGCCAACCTACTGACCTATGCAATTAACGTGAATAAAGGGAAAGGAACATCCTTGAATCACTCAGGTTATTCTTGCATTTTTTCATTAGTGTGGAAAATTATTGGATTAATTGTGATATTTCCACATATACAGATCACTGAATCTTGCTAATATTTCCTCTCTCAACTACCCTCCTCCGTCTCCCCTCCCTGTCTCTCTCTGATCCTCCTTTGCCCTCCTCAAATAGTCCCCACTCTGCTTGGTTTCACATTATATAGAGTGAACTCTATGTGTGCATATGAGAGAAAGTATGTGATCTGTAATGCCCTCGTTACTCTCTTGGTACAGTTCATGCGCCACTGTACCTTACATGAGCTGGGCAAGGGCTTGGAGATTGAAAGAACACACAGGAGACCTGGGTCATTCGAAAGGAGTTCAGCCAAATGCCGTTTATTCAAGCCTAGGAAAATCCGTATATACCTAGCTGCTGCACAATGGAATACTCCCAGGCAGGTGGGAAGTAACCATGCCCAAGGTGGAGTAAACAAGGCCCTATAGCTAACCAGCAGGCAAGGTAGAGGGAGCACAGGAAAAACAGGATGTTTTAGCTGGCTGGCCAGAAACTGTCCTCAAGATGAAATCCGGGAGCAGGGGTAGACCCATGGGCCCTACAGAGAACTTTTGTCCTTCTTTCTCTGTTATGTTCTCTTGTCCCTCCCCACCCTCCTATTCCTATTCTATCATGGGCCCTCTTCTACATCCATGATATGTGTGTATGTTTGTGTTGTTATGCCAAATTACTGGGCCCCAAATATATTTACAGGGCCCAATTTCCAATGCAAATTACATGAGAGTCTTTAATATACACGCTCAAGTTTGGAACTCCCCTTTCCAGCACCCCAGCATAGTGGGTGAGGAGAGTGTGGCAGCAAGCACAGGGAGAACTTTTAAAGGGGAAAAAGCCACAATCAGCAGAGTTCAAGTCCTATCGTCTTGGAATTGGGTAAGGAGGGCATAGGGTAAGGCAGTTTCTGAAACCACTAGTCAGTTTTGGGGGTGCAAAAACCCTAAAAAAGAGCTATAAATTACTGACAAGTTATCTTCAAGGACAGGATGCTTCTCAGGAACATGTGGACCTTGCTATATTTTATGGCCCTGCTCCTTAAATGGTGATTTCTTAGGTTATCCGTTCAAATTCCACTATTGCAGCACGTTTCTGGAGCTGAGATCAGTCCCCTCTCATTATATGGCTTAAGATGAAAGCCCTATTTTAAAATGGAGTTTGCAAAGTCAGGACCTCACAGTGTGTGTGTGTGTGTGTGTGTGTGTGTGTGTG
>LOEQ01009971.1:4449-21698 GCA_001685075.1 Bramus lutescens | reverse complement strand
TTCTAGATGTATAGAGATATATTTCAGTTAGATAGGTATTCTTCAAATCTTTCAAAGGCCTTCAGAATATGGCATTTAAAATGTTTAAAAACTTGAGACTTTTTATGACAATGAGACACATATGCTTCTGGCAGCATCAAGCTACTTCAAGAGGAAGATGGGCATTGAAAAGGTTTCTTAAGGAGTTGGTTAGCAATTTTGGCAAGAAGCTGCTCTTGTCTGGACTGCTTAATGAACTGGACACACAGGACCTGCAGAGAAATGACTGCTGAACTTGCCTAAAGGTGAGATGATCCTTCAAGGTTCCTGCTTCATGAAAGAGTCGGTGAGACATTCTGCAAGATGCAGAAGAAAGTGACTGACAAAGTGCCAATATAAATGAAACTGTCTTTGAAATTTCCTTCTTCATGAAAAAGTCTGCTGGATACTATATGGGCCTGTAGACTGAAGATGGATGCTCCAGTGTTACAGAAGAAGGGTGACTGTCCAGGAAGTGAGATGTCTCTGTCAATTTTAGAGTTTTGGAAGTTGCTTACAATGCATTTTCTGTTTACTTAGGTAATATAATATTCTTTTGGAGTCTTTGATGGAATTGCAAAATTTACAGTTTCCTTAGTTATGATAAAAGATAAAGTAGATATAAATATTGTAACTAATTCTTGCTTGAGAACTGTTTTATTATATATAATTTTACTATGTTAAAGTTAAAGCCTTCCTTTTTGTTTAAACAAAAAAGGGGAAATGGTGTGGGAGGTCCTTCTGTCTATGTGTTGCTTTTATTGGTTAATGAATAAAGACCTTCTTTGAGCCTATGACAGGGAAGAATAGAACTAGGTGGGGAATGTTAGGTTGTATGCTGGGAGAAAGAGGGAAGAGTCAGAGAGAAGCCATGGAGCTGCAACCAGAAACAGACACTGGGAACTTTACCTGGTAAGTCACAACCACGTGATGACACACAGATTAATGGAGATCGGTTAAATTAATATGTAAGAGTTAGCCAATAAGAAGTTATAGCTAATGGGCCAAATAGTGTTCTAATTAATACAGTTTCTGTGTGATTATTTTGGGTCTAACCTAGCCAGGCAGCTGGGAACCAGCAGACTCCCTCCAACAAGTGTCCCCTTGTGTGAGGCTTGCACTGAAAATAACAAACAGCAGCAGCTAATAGATAACATCAAGTCCTTTGCTCACAACATCCAGCAGAAACTAGCTTGGTAAGTTTAGGCAGTCAGCTGGATTTCCTTTCTTTCCATGTATAAACTTCCCTTTCAGCTTCTCCTTCTCTCTTTCGTGCTTTTAATGATGGAATTAACAATACTGACATCTGTCTGAAGTGGCTTAACTTCTAGCTCTTTTCAAGGACACAGTTTTTCACTTGGCCTATTTTGTTGTTTTCTTGTCACGGGGTGCAAGCCAGTCCCCTGACAGTGGTTTTGGAGGGCGCTTTGAGAGAAATATGCTTGGGTCTGAAGTTTGCTGTATGGGGAATTAGTCCCATTCCATTTCCTGAACCAGCTTCTTACTGAGTTCAAGCAACACATGGCAGTTCCAGGGCAGCTGCAGATTACAAAGATGAATGTAAGAAATCTGCATTGATCTTCCATTTACCTTTTACCTTGCTTTTCAGGTTTCTTTAAGTTTGAACTGACATAAAATAAACCCAAACTGGAAATCTCCATGACATTATTATAGTATAATTTAAGTAGGAAGAATAATTTAAAACTCCATAGAACACCAAAAATTAGTGATAGCCATTTGTCTTATTACAAGGTTGATAAATGGGCACAAAATCAGTCATCATTATCATCTGTTACTGAAACCATATACTTTAATATATACATTGATGTTACAGCCATAATATTCTTGTTCATTGATTCCTGTTATTGAACCACTTCAGCAACAAGACACAACTAGTTCTGCTTGGGTTATCAGTGAAACTTAACTGTTTTCTATAATCCATCTTATCCCCTCCCTGTTCAGTAGCTCTGTACTCAGTCTACCTTTTTGTTAAGTCTAATATTTTATGGAAGACTCCTTCCTTTTTCATATGAAATTCCTTTGCCAAACATGATATGCAGAACTCCTTACTAAGTACTTATAATGCAAAATATTGTAGCTATAAATGAATAATATCACAAAATTTTAGTTTTCATGCTTAATATTTTTGCATTATATTACTGTCTTTCTTTTGATTTCTTTTAATTGGAAGAAAAGAACAGAAAAAATGCAATTGCTGTCTGATAGAGAAAATCCAGGGTTAGTGCGTGAGTGTTTTATTTGTATGTATGTATATTTACAGTACATGTGTCTGCTATCATCTGAGGCCAGAAGATTGTGCTCAGGTCCCCTGGAACTGAAGTTACTGATGTCTGTAAGAAATCACGTGGGTTCTGGGCACTGCCAAAACATCTTTAGCACCCCTATAGATTTTTTAGTTAAATTTTTGGCTGATTTTTAGTTCAATAAAATGATTAATATATAACCATAGGAGATCAAAGTGAAGCACTATAAAGTCCTTGAAGTATTTTATGTGTGACATACTAAGATGGCAGAAATGAGGTGTGATCCACTTATGATTTTTAATAAAGAAAATGCATTTGTTATTTCTATTGAGACATATTTCATAAATTGATTAGGGAAGAGGATAAAAAGAGATGAGACTAGAATCTATGAGTGAGAAGACAGAAATTACCAGGTTTAAACATGATGAGAACTTGAACTAAAGCCATGACTCGTAGGACCTTTAAGACCTTGTTGGAAGGTACAGTGGATAAGATTGGGCACTACTGGTTGAAAGAGCAGGAATGGGATGCCTCAGGAAAGGGAAAGCTTAAGATGGTTTATCAAAGTGTTACTTAAGTTACCAAAGTGGTGTTATTTATAGAGAAAATGACCATTTTAAAATAAGCTATAGGCCAGCCATAGGTCATGGAGTAGGGATGTGTTGTATATGTGTGTGATGTGTATAATTTAGCTGTATTTCAAACATGAATTTACTTTGAGAAAACATCGTTTGACCCAGGGATTTATGAGACTGAAACTTAGGGTGTGTGCCATGCTAAAATGGTTGACTTGAGTTTCCTGGGAGAGTGTGGATTAGAAATATTTATTAAAAGAAGATGTTCTAAATCAGATATTTCTTCTTGTTGTCATTCTTTCCCAGATTTTTTAGTGGATGATTTCTTCTGTTTTGTTTTCTAAAGGTTAAGATGGTGAATATAAACATTTTATTTAAACTTAGCCTGCGAATCTTGAGCAAGTAGTTACTTTAAGGGCTTATTTCAATGAGGTTCAGTATAATGCAGCAAAATAAAATTCCAGGTATGCAAGTTGATATTTAAATAACTGCACAGATCACACATCCTGAGGATTTTCATTTTCTCATTTCTAAAATATGCACATCTGAGCTTGAGAGGTGACTTAGCTGTTAAAAGCTACAACTACAACTGCAAATATCAAATATCAAATATTCACATTAGATAATTTCAGAAGATTTTTTTACAGGGAAAGTTTTGATTTAACACCTTATCAATAGCTTAATTATATCTGTTGAATTAACATTTTTAGAAATGTTCGCAGAAGTTTTCCAGGTAAACTTAGTGATTAAGCAATTTATTTCCCTGTATTCCTTCATAGTAAACATCTAAATAATAAAACTGTCATCATAAGGAAGTGGAAACAACATATGAAAGAGATAGAAGATTTGGAAAATATATAAGAAATTACTACAGTGAGAAAGCCGAATGACTGAAGGGTATTGTATCAGTTAGAAGCAAGCCAGTTCCCATTCTAGAACTGAAGAATTGGAAGCACTATGTCTCATGAGTAGCAGGAGCTGAAAAAATTGTAATTAATAATATACCATGGCAATTCCATGAAACATAATAGGACAATATAGGAAAGGATATTCAATAAATGAGCATTTAAAATATACTTAAAGACTAGTTGACTTTTTTGAAAATGGAGTGAAAATTTTAGTAGTAGAATATAGAGAAGAAAAGATGAAGTCAGAAAAATAATCCATCAAGCTGAAAATCTGACTAAGATTTCTAGACAACAGAGCCGAGAGAATGATAGCAAATCATAAGAAAATAACATGAAGTTTTTGATAAGAAAATATGTGATTCCTACTTTGAAAGTGTCTACTGAATATCCATAAAATATGAAGTAAATAACCACAAAAGTATATCGCAGGAAACTTTAGAATGTCATTAATGAGTAGATAGCAGAAGCTTGTAGAGAAAATGATTAAATCGTACATCATCTTAAAAATCAAAATGTTATCTGACATCGGAATGGGACCAATCAAAACTCAAAATCATGCCTTTAAAATTCTGACAAAATTACATTTAACATGTAACTGTATGACCAGTCAAATTCTCATCAAAGCTAAGGCTAAAAAGATATTTTAGGTACATGATCTACCACATATACCTTCTTTTGTTTCTAAGAAATAATTTCAGGGTATGCTATATATAGCAAGGGATAAATGCGGAGAAAAGAATAATATAGGATTTTGGAACTTCAAAAATGAGATAAAATGGTAAAGTGAGGTTTTTGAATACCCAGCTGTAAGTTGCTTTTAAGAATATGGTATTTATTTGAATTGGAATATGGAGCAAAAGGTCACCAGGTTCGTAGCAACCTCCAACCTCAGCTTTCTAGATGGAATGCAGGTATTTGATTTTATCTCCTCCTCTGAGGAGACACCCTTGCGTGATTAACATTCATTCCTGATTCTCTTAGTGCTTCTCTGGGAGTACAAGGATCTCTGTTCCCCCAACACAGACTAATTTTTCTTAATGACTATAGAAACAAAAATTTTCAATAAAATACTTACAAAAGGAATTCAACAATACAATTTCAAAATTTTCTGCTAGTATCAAGGTTTCATTCCAAGGAGTATGGATGGTTCAAAATAAACAAATCAATAAAAATAGGTCTTATACAGCATGTAAATAGATTCACAGAAATCACAAATCGTCTCAATACAGAAAGGGCCCTTCACAAACTTCAGTGTCCTTTTATAATAAAAATCCCCAAAGAAATTAGGAATAGAAAGAACATACCTCTTAAAATAACAAAGAGTATATGCAGCAAACATATAGCCAACATTACACTAAACAGAGGGGGAAATGCAAGTATTTCCTCTAAAATCAGGATCAAAATAAAGGTATCTACTCTCTCCACACTTAGTACAATATTTTAACATCTCAGGCAGAGAATGAGGCAAGAAAAATAAGAGACACACAAAGAGGAAAGGAAAAACTCAAGATTATTCCTATTTGCAGATAAAATTCTCTAAACACACCAAAGATGCTGATCTCATAAACAGTTTCAACAAAGTGACAGTATAAAAAAAAACAAACACTAGTTTTTCTACATATTAGTAATGAGCATGATGCTGAGAAAGAAATCAGGAAAATGACCTTAACATTAAAAAAAAGTCTAGTATTCTGGGTTAGCTAAGCATGAGAAGAGCAAAAGAATAAAATAATAAAATAATTATAAAATTATTTCATTATAAGGCAAAGTCTTTAGTGTCTGAAAGCAACAATTTTGTGTCCCTCCACTAAGAGCTCTTTAAAAAGACCATTTTGTCTCCCCATGCTTCTTTCAGGTCATCTTTTCTTTTTTCTTTTTTTTTTTATTAAAAATTTCCACCTCCTCCCATTTCCCTCCTCCTCCCCCTCCCTTTCCAGTCCAAAGAGCAGTCAGGGTTCCCTGCCCTGTGGGAAGTGAATTGGAAGATGGAAAACTCCAGGAAAGTTTGTCCTCATAAGACAGATTGGAATAGAATTCTTCATGCTTAAGAATATGAAATATTAAAAGATGTTTATGTAGATCTTGGGAATGGGGGTCAAGTTACAGTATTAACTGTGGGAAAGAGGAATTGATACTCAGGTAGAAAAGCTTTCAAAATGGACTGCTGTTTTAAGAGGCCACTTGTTCGTTTCCTGATGCCGAGACTCTTGAAGTAACCACACAGAAACTGTTTCAATTAAATCGCTGTGTAGCCAAATACCTAAGCATATTGCTAGCTAGCTCTTACATCTAAAATTAACCCATCTCCATTATTTTATATTTTACCATGAGGCTCGTGGCCTACCGGCAAGGTTTCAACATATCTGTCTCTGGCTGTGGCTCCATGGCTGCTCTCTCATTCTGCCTTCCTTCCCCTAGCATTCAGTTTAGTTTTCCCCCATCTAACTCTATTCTTTTGCCCTATCACAGGCCAAGATAGATTCTTTATTAACCAATGGTATTCACAGCAGGCAAAGGGGAATCCCACTTCAGACTACTTGACTAAATATTGAGAAGATGATAGGAAAGGAAGAATGAAAGGAAGGCAATTATTCATTTTCCTTGATAGGACATTAATATTTATATTATGTTGAAAATTTATAAATCTAGATAGCATGCAGTATAAACATGATTGTAAGAGTCGGAGGGTTATGGACTTTGCTGTAAGATTGTCTCCTAACAACACCAAAAACATAGCTGTAAAATGTCACAAACATGATGACTCAAATATGAGTTGAACGACAAGGACACCAACAAACATACCAGGCTGCATGGGGAAAACCCTATAAAGCCTCAAGTTCAAACAACTCTAGGTAACTGTGAGGCTAGGAGCAGAAGAGGTGATCCTCCCCAGGGAAGATGACACCAATTGGTTGTCCAGTGCTAAATGGTCAGCCCTGAAAAACATTTATGACCATTCAAATGCATACACGTGTGCATTAACAATTAGCAAGAAAAGAATCAGATTTGAGGAGAGTGGGGAGGGTTATATGGAAGAGTTTAGAGATAGGAAAGGGAGAAATATTGTAATTAAAAATACAGTCTCAATGATAACAGCAACACAAAGAGATAAACACTACAATGAATTTGGCACATTCTGAAAAGTTGGGTTTTGCAATATTTTTGATTGTTCATTTTTTTGAAGTTTCACTCTATAGCCATTTATGATTTATAGATTTCCATGTATGGACCAGGTTAACCTCACACTAAGAGATCTATCTGCCTCTGCCTCATGAGTTCTGATGTTAAGGGAGTATGCAACCATGCTAGGCTTGGAACTTTTATACTTTTTTGAATAAATTATGTGATATTAAATAATAAGCTTTGTAAATGTGTTATTGCTTTGAAAACACCGAAAAAGAGAAAAATTGAAAATTCAAGCAAAATAGGCCCAGGAGGTGAGTGAGAAGGCGTGGGAGGAGAAAAGAGAAGGGTAATGATGTAATTGCATTATAATTTCAAGGAAATAAAACTATTAAGAGTGCCTCATCTTAAAAAATTATTTATTTACATTCTTCATTACTACTACTACTACTACTACTACTACTACTACTACTACTACTACTACTACTACTACTATTATTAATCTTTTGCAGGTTGGGAGAGGGTGTCCATGACTGTGGAAGTGAAATGATAGCTGTTGCAAGTCAATTTTCTTTTTCATCATGTGGGTCTGGAGATTTGAACTTAGGTAGTTAAGCTTGTACTCAAACATGTTTACTCACTGAGCCATCTTCTGCATTCATTCAATCTAAGATTTGTGCATGCTGAGTATTGGCAATTTGTGTCCTTTATATATTACATGTTAAAATTGTAATCTCCAGTGTGGTAGCATTTGGACAATGGGCCTTTTGGTGGTAATTAGGTCATGAATATGGGACTCCTGTGCTGGGTTGAGTACTCTAATGGAAGAGGATACTCCTTTTGTCTTGCAGTCTCTATCACTTGAGGAAACAGCAAGAAGGTGAGCATATGCAAACCAGGAAAAGGCAGCCAGGACAACCCGACTGTGCTGGTGTTCTGATAGTAGTCTCTCAGCTTTGGAACTCTGAGAAATGAATTGCTGCTTGCCACCCAGTCAGATAGAAGACTAACTCAATAAAGCATGTGTGAGTGTGTGTATATTTATCTGGAGCAATAGATTTATTTACTGGCATTGCTGAAATGTTGGCATTCTGTTATTGCGAGTAATATTTGTTAGAGGTTCCTCTTATGCAGGTGAGGTATAGCCTTAAGTGAAAACCCATATAGAGGAATCTAAGAATTATTGCTACAATTTTCAGATGTTAAGCTGTGTTCTAAACAAAGTTATTAACTCATGAATGTACAAGGTGAAATATAAAAGAATCCTTAATCTTATTTGATAGATCAGTGCATTTATTAAATGAAGAACAGCTTCCTCACATTCTGATTAGTATTTAAATAATTAATACCTTTTTTTACACATCAGCACTCACATGTTTAGTGCACAAATTTTCATGGAATGCTTTTATCTGTTCACTGGATCATTACCTATTCATCTATGGAACTATAAGGCACTTTTGTTGTGGTTTGCAAAATGTGGAGTTATGCAATTCTGTGCATGCAGTTAAGAATTTAGATCATCCTTCAGTAATCAGAAGTATGCTTTGCCAAAAATCCAGTATGAGTGTGCTCAAACTATCAAGTGCCTTTTGAAGATTTTATATAAGAACTCCACAATAAAATCTCAACAAACAAACAAACAAAAAGTCCATAGCAGGTTTGATAGACAAAAGTGTTTAACAGACATCTTCAAGCCTTCTTGAGAATTTTTAGAACTTTCGAGAGGGAAAGGCAGAGAACAAAGTTTAAAAGGAGGGAGTAGAGCCCTTGCCTTTCTTTTAAACCAAGGACATTTGGTATTGAGAGGAAAAGGGGAAGAGGAGAAATGAAGACAGGATAAGATTTGTCTCAAAGATTTATTTTGTAATTGATTGCAGCTTATAAAGGTTTTCATTGATGGAGAAGAGTAGGGAGAATTGTAAGTTTCATTGCCAAAGCTTTGAAGAGTTGCCCTGTTGTTGCAGCTGCTTGGGCAGGCTCACTCAAACATCAATGGTGCATTGTGGTAGTTCCTTTTGCTTCCCTGTTTCTGATGGACATTCTCCAGGCAATGAAGGACGAAAGGGCTGGCAATGCTAGTAACCGGCATAATAGAAGTCGTTGGACCAGTTTTGAGTATGTGTATAAGCAGAACACTTGATGATAGATTATCTATGGCCAGTGTGCACCGGTGTTCAGAAAGCATTTTCTGGCAAGTTAGTTCAGGTAGGCATATTATACTATCTTCTTGTAGTATGGAAGGTATATTATTTAGTGTTTGCCTAGTGGTCAACAGAAAGAAACAATGGAGGTAGCTTAAAGAAAAAAATAGACTATTTAGGACCTCCAAAATATTTCCCTTATAAAGTAAAAATTACAATATTCATTTCTGCTGTTCATAGTGTCATTTTTAAAAGGATAACCATATAGAAGATAATAAGCCACATTAAAATATTCCATTGTTTTCTTAAATCAATTTTTGCAAAATTTTAATTTATGATTTCATTTGGCCTTTTATTAACATGAACTTTCAAATCAGATTTGAGAATTCGCCTGCTGCTTGATAGGTAGAGCAGTTACCCAGGATTTTTGCCTGTCCTAAGGAGGTAATACAGAGAAGACAAAAATGACACTATTTATGTCTTTCTCTGTGGATAATATTTAAGTAGGAATATAAAAGAATGGGTGAGGCTATGCAGTTTTGCAAATTAAAATAAAAATTCACTGTGTTTGGCAGTTCTTTCAAGGATAATGCTAACAGTTTTTAAGTGTACATTTATATACTGTATGTGTTTTTAAAGCATTGCCTCTATATATTTTTACTTGTTCTTTGTTGATCCTGAAAATAAGGAAGAATTTTTTCAACTTATAGTTGAGGAAATAGACCTTGAAAAGCCAGCAATTAGTTTTGAGCTGTAGATGAAGGAATTCACTTTATTTGATCACTATCTATTCCCCAAGAGAACTTATTGCCTCCATTTTTACATGTTTCAGCCGAAATTAAATATTTAGAATACTACCCTTTTCCACCAGCGCTCTTGGAATCCAGAACTGAGAACTGTTGCTCCAAAGCCTTTTTTTAATGAAATAATTTTGAAATATGGAGAGTTGAAAAGTATAGCATGATTCATACAGACTAAATGTGTAAATTCTTAAAGATAAAGAATTCTACAACTTGCAGGGTAAACTTCATCTATAATATTCTTAACTGAGGTAATGAATGTATAATTAGTACCATGTAGAAACCAAGATATATCATTATTTCACCAAGATACATCATTATTTCACCAAGATCAAGTCATGTCATGCTTCTAATACTGTTGTTCATTTTCTGATAAAGTTATCTAGATTATTAGATAATAAAATGTTGTAAATATGTGCTGTAGTCATATAAGGATTTGGCCAAATAAAGATAATATATTTAGATAGATTTATAATTTATTTCAATAATTTCACATAAGTAGTTTTTAAATTTTATTTTGAGTCACATATCTGTTAATGTCTCACCAAATACAAAGGTATTCATATCCACTGTGAGATGTTCTTTTACCTTTTTCAAGATTATAATTACAATGCTTCTCCCTTCCCTTTCCTTCTTCTTCCAAACCTTCCCATATGCCCCTCCCCGCTCTCCTTAGGCAACTGAGAAAAGCCAATTTCAGAGAGGTAGAACTTGCCAGGGTAGAAAACGCCAATCGGTTATTCAGTGCCATTGATCAGCTCTGAAAACACACACATAAGTAACCTTATACTGATTAAGCAAGTTTATTGTTTAGGAATGTGTGTGTGTGTGTGTGTGTGTGTGTGTGTGTGCACGTGAATAACGGTGCACAAAAGGGGCCATGTATTTAGAGTTCTTTTAGAATAGAATGAAGCATCAGAGTTTTCCTTGATTACTATCAGTTGGTAACGAAGCAAGAAAAAGATTTGAATATTAAGTGGCAAATATATTATTAAAAATGCTGTCATCTTGGATCTAGAGGAAACATACCATTTGCAGAGATGACATCTTAATTGGATCTTGATTAACAAACAGGATCTTATTATAGAAAAAGAGGAAAGGATCACAAGTAGTAATATTAGCTCACATCCACTGAATATTGTCTTTGTTACTTTTCATGTCTCTACAACTGAAATACCTACAATGATTACTGAATGATGAAAGGTTTATTTTGGCTCACAGCCTTAGACTCTTCAGTCCATGATTAACTGGCCCCATGTATTTGGACAGAACATATCAAGGCAGTGCGAATGCATGCCAATAAAGAAATAAAAAGTGACTGGGGACCAGAATAACCACTACATTCATTTCCCCAATGATCCACTTCCTCCAGCTAAGTCTGCCTCTTGATGTTTCCACTACTTTCCGAAAGACCACCATCAAATGAAGTTTAAGACACAGAGGCCAGTGGCAGATGTTTAAAAGTCAAATCATAGCATTTTGCCCAAGGCCTCAAAGGTTCATGGCCATCTCAAAATGAAAATTATGTTTAGTTCACCTCTAATGGTCCTCTTAACATTACACCATCCAAATAGCCAAGTCTGTTTTGAGACTTCAGGTGGACTCGTAGATACAAACTTCATCAAAATACTAAATAAGTTCTACTCTTCCAGTGAATATGGCATAGCAAATGTTGTTCTGAAAGAGAGGAGGGGGCACAGTAAACATTGAGGCTCTGAAAAAGAAGATTGGACATGGAAACACACACAGGATCAAAACCAATTCAAACCAAGAAAAGCATGAAATTCTATATGGGTTTTCAGTTTGCAGAATATATATATATTCTCTCCATCGTCAATTTCATTTGTTGCTTGCAACTTTTCTCATCAGGTATCTCGTATTTCTGACATCTCTACCACTTGGGGTTCCCATTGCAGTTTAGGTGTACACTTTTACTTTACATTTTCCTCTCAGGGATTGCCTACACAGATGTTGACCCTGGCATACATTCCTCCAAGGTCTTCCTCTGAAATCTTGGCAGAAATCTCCATGGCTCTATAACTCTTGTATTGTGCATGTCTGGAAAAGTAACATCACATGGATAATACCAGGGTTTTCCTTCAGTTTTAAAAGTAGTCAGACCCCTCTAAGACAAGGCTAAAGAAGGGAAGTCTGATGAGACAACATCCTAGGCAGTCCTGTGCTGCTGAGAAACCTTGATGGTACCTCAGAAAGACCACCCCATTTTAATAAAGCTCAACAAGTACTAAGGGCAGTATATCTAGGCTTGTCCTATGTGATTTTTGAAAGGAGATTCACAAAGTTCAATGTAGTCTGCAAGTTATTAAACGGACTGACAAAAAGTACCTTGCATTACCTAAAGTAATTCATCAAAATTTCGAACACAAGAGCAGAAAGTTTATACTTCAGGGACTGATACCAAACTGAAATTTATAATGCATTAAAAGCTGAAATATATAACTTTTAAACAGAAGCAAAACCACCAATAAAAGTAGGCCTAGAAAGAAAGATAATGTTATTGGAGTAGAAACATTTTGTAACAGCTTTTATAATATACCAAAAGATTTAAAGGAAAACTTAAGATTGTAGTGAAGAGAAATGAGTGATATAAAATAGGACCAACTGGACTTTTTATAACTAAAGATATAATTGAAGTAAATTGTATTTCATTGTGAGAATAGGACATTGTATGCTTAGAAAAGATTGGTAATTATGAAGACACAGCAACAGAAAATGTCCACTCAAACACACTGAAAAACGAGATTCAGAAAAAACGCACGGGATATGCAAAGTCTCAGAGATGTCTGCAATACCATAAAGCAGTTTACAACACCTAAAAATGAATACAGAGAAAAGGTAAAAAAAATTTAAACAAATAGTGATGCCAAATGAATATGAAAGATACAAGGATCTTAACCATAGCTATTCTAAAATCAATGGAAATCACATTAAGATAGGTTATACCAAAGCTGCTGAAAACCACCAAGAAGTGGGTATGGGAGCATAGGTCTGCAATTCTGCACTGGGTAGGGGGACATAGATAGATCCTGGAGCTTGCTGGTGAGCCAATCTAACTGCATCAATGAGTTCCAGGGAAAGTGAGCCACCATATCTTAAAAACAAGGTGGAGGGGAAAGAGATTGTTAATCGCAATTGCTGTTCTTGCAGAGGACTTAAATTCTGTTCCTAGCTCCCACATGACACATAGATAGCTCTAACTTTATTTGCAGGGCATCCAAATATTTTTCTGGCCTCAGAGGGTACCAGACACTTAGGTGATACAGACATATACATGCTTGTGAACTTTCATCCACTGAAAATGAAAATTAATCTTTAAAAATGAGGTGGATAAATTGAGGAAGCTATATGATATTCTTTTTCTGGTGCATCCCCCACATCTGTACAAACATGAGCACATCACACATACAGAGAGGGACCAAGGAGAGGGAGAAAAAATATCTCAAAAGGTTATAGATATAATAAATATTTGGCATAATTACATGGAGAAATAATTATCAAAAATATTTTGTCAGAAACCATACAAACTAGAAAACATTGTAATGGTGTTAAAAGAAAAAAAATCAAGATACAATTTAAAAACATTTCGTTTTGAAGACAAAGTCACTCACATCTGTGTCCTACAAGTGTTAAAAGAAGTATGGTGAGAGTAAGAAAAATTACACCAGATGAAATGGAAATTTTTAATTTGTAATAACAGAAACAAGTACCAGCAATGGGAAATATATAGATTAGTATATTTTTTTCTTTTGAAAGTTTAAAGATACAGTCAAATGTTAGTGGCAGCATATACACACAGCTCACACACACACACACACACACACACCAAAGTATATGGTGTTTGTTATGGATTGACTTTTTTTGCCCTTTCACTTTGTATTATTATATTTTGTAATGACACAAGTACAGAGATTGATGAATGTTTCCTGTTTTTCTAGTATCTACAAACTTATTTGCTTAAATGGTTGATTATATCTGAAGGTCATAAAGTGTTAAACATGCAAAATGATTATGGCACCTACAGGAATAGTTGTAGTAGTAATGAAATCTATAGAAGACATTCTGGGAGATATAGTTTTGTTTATTTGTTTTTAAGATTTGTATAGGTCAGTGTCAAGTCAGCCAGTTTTCAACTATACAACTAATTGTTTCTTGGTAATGATAGGTAACCTTAAATATTACTCCTGTTTTGATAAATAATACATACTGTTACTTTTCACTTCAACTTATGAATTCTTGGTGTACAATAGAACATTGTAGTTGACTCATAAGGTTTGGTTTTGAATATAATTAGATAACTGCAGACCTCTGAGGTGATTCTCATAATCTCTCTGAGCCTAACTCCTTGCTTATAGTATCAAGAAATTGGTTTAGAAGCTCCCAGACACACTAAGATTTTGACTTTTGAGCTTGAGTAGCAAAAATTGAGGAATAAATTATATTGTATGGGTTTTGGAAATTTCAGCCCTTCCTTAGAAGACAAATGAGAAAGAACTACCATGTCCAAGCTGAGGTAGTACCTGTGACTGGTCTTTGTGAGCAGGCAGTGCTCAGCGTCCTTGTCATTGTGAGAGACACTGTCCTTCACAGCTACTTTCTCAAATTTGTTTCTTAAGATTCACTCATAGGAATTTTTGTGCTGTATATTTGAAAAGTGCTGTGTATGGAAATTCCTCACATGTTAAACTTCTAAATATTTAAATTTACTAAGCAAATATTGACCAGTGAGAGGCAATAGGTTGTTATTCTGCCTAGAGTAAAATCATTTAAACATTGTAACATCAAATCCCAATTTAATTAGAATTGGAATTATTGATAGTTTATGGGAAAATACATGGCTGTGCAGAATGGGGACAAACTAACCACAAATTGAACCAAATGAAATTGCAACCTACACTAATACTGAAGCATTCCTGTAGCTTGTTTTAATTCTTTTGCCCTTTCACTTTGTATTATCATATTTTGTCTTATAGAAGTTTGATTCAGAATTTAAGAAAATAAACAAACTGGTTTACAGGGCATTGAGATAATATAAACAGGAAAAACTACTCAGCTTTTAATATGAATAATTTAAACTGTAGAATGAATAATAAAGGTTAGATCAGAATGTAGACTATCATAACATTAAGTTTATATAAGCATATGTAGTTGACACAAACATAAATTTATTTAAAAACCAGTAAAAGTGAAATCTATCTCTAACTATTGACTCATGCTCTCACAGTTCCACATAAAAGGGCCAGTCATGCAGAGCAATGACAGCTAGCTACTTTCAGCCCTGTGTAGCACGATTAATAAAAACCCAGAGACAGATATTGGGGTTCAATGTGTATTTCTTTGAGACTAAATGGCTGCAGGACCAGGTGGAACAGAAACTTCCATCTACAGCCCTGTTTCCCTCTTAGGGTGTGAACATTTTTACCATTCTGAATGGTTTCTAATATTTAATAATAGCTTAGAAAATATAACATACAACCTCAATTCAGTTGAATTACATTCTGTGATACACAAATGAAATTAAAATGAGGCCAAATGAATCAACACATAACAAATAGTTATAGGGATTAAAGAACAGAAAATCTATATTAGGTGTGCACAGAAGATACATAGTTTATAAAGTGTCAAAATCTTTTGAAGAGATAGAGAAATAATTTAGAACAGTATTTCACTTGTTTGAATTTCAGTGAAAACAACATAGAATCTGTTTCATGCTTACTTCTCTGCACTAATAATGTTTAGTTCAGAGGAAATTTTGGAAAGGTAACTAAAGAGACCCATATGACACCCAAGGTTGAAGTTTCAGAATTTAACTCTTCTTTAACTGTCAATTTGACTATTGAGAGAGATTTCTTGACTGCAGAGATTTTTAAAAAGTAATTGAAAATGAATTAATGAATTACAGTTTTTATCAGTAGGAATCAAGGTTTATTTAAATACCAAGTATTTATAGTGCCATTTGATGGACTGCTGAATAATTTAGTCTAAGGAAATTTTTGCTCTTTATTCTTCTAAATTTTCTCTTTAGTTGTATGTAAAAAAATTTAGTATACTTCAAATTTATACTAAAGTGCCAAATGACATATTTTTGAGTTTTTGCTTAAATTTTTTTATTGCTTTATAAATAATACCATTCAAAATTTCCACTTCTTCCCCTCCTCCCATTTACCTCCTGCTCTCCCACTCACCTGCCCCCCTCCCCCTCCAGCCCTAAGAGAGGGCAGGGTATCATGCCCTGTGGGAAGTCCAAGGCCCTACCCCCTACATCCAGGCCTAGGAAGGTGTGCATGTAAACAGAATAGAATCCCAAAAAGCCAGTACATGATTTAGAAGCAAATCCCAGAGCCATTATCCTTGGCTTCTCAGTCAGCCCTCATTGTCAGCCACATTCAGAGAGTNTTGCTTTATAAATAATACCATTCAAAATTTCCACTTCTTCCCCTCCTCCCATTTACCTCCTGCTCTCCCACTCACCTGCCCCCCTCCCCCTCCAGCCCTAAGAGAGGGCAGGGTATCATGCCCTGTGGGAAGTCCAAGGCCCTACCCCCTACATCCAGGCCTAGGAAGGTGTGCATGTAAACAGAATAGAATCCCAAAAAGCCAGTACATGATTTAGAAGCAAATCCCAGAGCCATTATCCTTGGCTTCTCAGTCAGCCCTCATTGTCAGCCACATTCAGAGAGTCCGGTTTGATCACATGCTCATTCAGTCCCAGTCCAGTTGGCTTTGATGAGCTCCCATTAGATCAGGCACACTGTCTCAGTGGGTGTACCAACCCCTCGGGGTCATGACTTCCTTGCTCATCTTCTCCCTCTTCTGTTCTTCAACTGGACTTTGGGAGCTCAGGCCAGTGCTCCGATGTTGGTCTCCATCTCTACCTACATCCGTCGCCTATCTAAGGTTCTATGGTGATATTCAAAGATTCATCAGTGTGGCTATGGGACAAGGCCAATTCAGGCACCCTCTCCTCTACTGCCCAAGGACATCCCCGTGGACACCTGGGAACCCCTCTAGAGCCAAGTCTCTTACCAACCTTAAAATGGCTCCCTTAATTTAGATATCTTCTTCCCTGCTCCCATACCCGCCCTTCCTCCATCTCAACCATCCCATTCCCCAAGCTCTCCCCAATCCTCCCCTTCTCCCTTCTCTCTCCCTTACCCCCTTCCCTCCACTCCACCCTCACCCCCATGTTCCCAACTTTTGCCCAGCGATCTTGTCTACTTCCAATTTCCAGGAGGATCTATATATGCTTTTCTTTGGGTTCACCTTCTTATTTACGTTCTATAGGATCGCGAACTATTGGCTCAGTGTCCTCTAATGTGTATATGTACCACACTTTCTTTATCCATTCTTCCATTGAGGGGCATCTAGGTTGTTTCCAGGTTCTGGCTATTACAAATAATGC